>LR990013.1:6175000-6481638 GCA_905147175.2 Nymphalis urticae | reverse complement strand
AAGGGGCCACGTGTAGGGTAATGAGGAATGAAACCTGTCTTTGGTGAGACCTACGGACGTGAGCAACTTTGACCCCCACATTAATTGCGAAGTCGTTTTTATAAATATGGTATTAATTCTTATTTAAATAAATACATTATACAAATAATTAATTTTGAATAATGTTGCCTATAAACCATTTTATTCCAATAAACTCCGTAGCAAAATAACGAAAAAGTGCGCGGCGCGGGAGAGGGCGTGGTAATGAGGCCTGACGGTAGACGGTAGCTCTGCGAGGGCGCACGCGCGGTGCGACTCATACGCGTGGTCGAATCCATACGGGACGGTGGTGTTCAACGAAATGCTTTTTAATGTTTTTCGATATCCCGTAGTATTGTTGAGCGAAGGATATCCCATCGTATCAAAATACTTTTAAATAAGTAAATTATTTTATATTAGTTAATTATTAATGGGTTTTATTTGGCCCGTTACTATCTAAGTACTATATAGCAACTACTTGGTGTTTAACTTCAACTAATTCTTTTAACGTTTGACTTTTTCCTTATTTAAGTAGGTGTAATATTATTATGTACATTATTTATTTAATAGCATATTATTTAATATATATATTTAATTATCTACCAATACGGTAACAGCCTGTAAATGTCCCACTGCTAGGCTAAGGCATCTTCTCCCCTTTTGAGGAGAAGGCTTCGGAGCTTATTCCACCACGCTGCTCCAATGAGGATTGGTGGAATATACATGTGGCAGAATTTCAGTGAAATTAGACACATGCAGATTTCCTCACGATGTTTTCCTTCACCGAAAAGCACGAGATAAATTATAATCACAAATAAAGCACATGAAAAACTTCAGTGCTGCTTGCCCGGGTTTGAACCCACGATCATCATTAAGATACACGCGTTCTTACCACTGGGCCATCTCGGCTCTACTAATATCTTACTAATATTATAGATGCGAAAGTTTGAATGGATGTTCCCTTTAGAAAAAGATAAAGACTTCCGTCATCGACAACGTCATCCGAATGTAGAAAAACTTGGATATGTCCTTCATGCGCTAAAGTTAGGCGCCTCAATAGTGATAATACCCCCGTAAGATACACATCTTCAACGGCTACTAATGTTATTCAAAATGAAGATGCATCTGACAATGTCACGGTTAGAAGCGGGCGCTCAATTACAAATTTAAAGTTAATAGCTGATAGATCAAGTGTTCAACTTATTTAAATTCTATAAAAATTTATGGTATTCCGGAGAAAAAAAATGAAAATCTATTGGAAATTTTAACGAATGTCTGTAAAGTAACAGATTTGGAACTCAATGCTTCCAACGACATTGATTTTATGACGAGAGTTGCACCCAATAAAAGCGAGACTCATAGAACCAAACCTATTATAATCCGCTTTTTATCACGCTGGAGAAAGGATGACTTCTTAACATCAGATATTCTACCGCAAAACAGCATTACTTGGTATTGTTGTGTTCCGGTTTGAAGGGTGAGCCAGTGTAATTACAGGCACAAGGGACATAAGATCGTATTTCCCAAGGTTGGTGGCGCATTGGCGATTTAAGCGATGGACAACATTTCTTACAATGCCAATGTCTAAGGGCGTTGGTGTCCACTTACCATCAGGTGGCCCATATGCTCGTCCACCTTCCTTTTCTATAAAAAAAAAAAATATATGCGAGAAAATCCAAATTAAAATTAAATAATATTGGCATTGAGGGAAATTCCAATATATATTTCAATGATCACCTCACTCGAAACAATAAAATGCTTCTACATAACAAAAAAAAAATTGCCAAAGAAAAGAATTTTCGATATGTTTGGGTCAAGAATTGTACAATAATGGTTTGGCGCTCCGATAACAGTCCTGTGCTTCATATTATAAACAAAGCTGATTTTAAAAAAATGCTTAGGAACAATCCTTCTTTCTTTAAATCGCTTTAGTAAATTGCGCTACATATGGCTTGCTTTCTTTTATAGAATACTATTATTTAATATAGACTTTGGTTTTAGCTTGGTGAATCTTTTGTTAGTGCGTTGTGAATTTTTTATATTTTTTAAATTATTTGTGATAGTTTTGCATGCTAAGGACATCTTACATAATGATGATTTTGCTTATTTATTGAATTTTAAAATATTTGGTATAAGTTCTATTCCAATATTTAGAAACGGTTCCCGTGAGGTTCATTTATTGTACTTTACTTTAATGGATAATTTATTATGCAATTTAATTTATTTTTTCTATAATAATGACTAATGAAATCTCTATTTATTATCAAAACGTTCGGGGCTTACGTTCTAAATCCAATCTCTTTTTTCGCAATTGTCAGACCTCATTTTTTGTGCTAGGGGGTGAATATGACGTTGTTTGTTTGACGGAAACTTGGCTGTTGGATGGAATTTTTAGCGAAGAATTGTTTGATTCTCGATACAGTGTCTATAGGTGTGACAGAAGCTACGAGATTTTAAATAATAGTCTAGGTGGTGGCGTGTTAATAGCCGTACACCATCGACTTACTGTACATTCCTCAACTACGGTCCCAATAAGTGGAGCTGCTGCAGATATTGTTCAAGTCACCATTAGTCTTAATAACAACCAGAAATCTTCTTTTTTAAACATCTATTCATGCTATTTTCCCCATTGTCGTTTTCAGTTTGATGCACTGTGTACTTTCTTTGAGCATGTCTCGAATGAATTTACTAATAACTCTAACTACACTTATTTAATAATGGGTGACTTTAATATATCGACAGCAAAATGGGAATACGTTGACTCTGCTATGAATATGCTTGATTTTGATTTAAAAAATGATTTGGATTTTTCTCTTTACAGCTTTTTAAATTTTAATGATTTCAATCAATACAATTGTATCCCTAATGTTAATAATCGGTATCTAGATTTAATAATCGGAAACAATTTCTGCTCAGTAACTCGATGCTGTAAGCCTTTAGTTCCAGAAGACAATCATCACCCTGCGATAGAAGCGCGAATATCTTTGGAACACAAGGTAATACTGCGGTGCTTACCTCAAAACATACGATTATTTCGCACTGCAGATTACAATGTTATCAACAACAAGTTAAGCGAAATTGATTGGTTCATTCTACTTAATGGATATAGAAGCAGCAGTCAAGGTTTTCTATAAAACGATTGATCATATCATCCGTGACTACGTTTTTGAATTTATTAAAATAGTTAAGGAGAAACTTAAATTTCACAAAAAATGGAAAATTTATGGTATAGTAAGTGATTATAATACATTAAGTATTTTAATAGATAGACAGAAAATAATTGAAATTCAGTGTTTAAATCACTTATATTTGACTCTGAAAATATAATTTTACACCATGGTAAGTTTTTTTTACCTTTGTGAAGTCAAAAAAATCGTCCAATGAATTTCCTGATACAATGTTTCTCGGGAGTAAATCGGCATCTAGTGGAGAGCAAATCGGTTCTTTGTTTAATGAATATTTCAAATCTGCATTTCAGACACAAAATCAGGACGAGACTAATCTGTCATTGAGCTGCTCTAAGTCAACTTATGATTCAATTTCTATTTCTTCCATTGAAATTAATCCCCAAATCGTACAAATATACCTTAAAAAATTCAATGTTAGGAAAGGTGCGAGCCCTGATTACATACCCCCTTATTTTCTTAAGATGTGTAATGACACCCATGCTTTTCCAATTTTTCTACTTTTTTCTAAATCTTTACACTTAGGTGTGATACCTAATATATAGAAATGGTGTTTTATTACTCCTATCTATAAATCAGGTAATAAATATAATATAGAAAATTATAGACCTATATCTAAATTATGCACTTTAGCCAAGTTATTTGAAAAACTTATTTTGATCTATCCGTGCAGTGACGGAGAAAGAATACATTTCACTGCCCCTTTCCCATGGGTGTCGTAAGAGGCGACTAAGGGATATCATCTGGTAGTAGGATGATAAACATCCGCCTGGCTTGTTACCACCGTACGCATGGTGAAAATCTCGTGAAGTGGCTTGCAGCCGCGTTTCGAGGTCAGCCAGCGTACAGCCAGTGCCCGGGCGAGCATTGCCGCGATGGGTGTTGGTCCAGTGGAGACGGCTGCTGAACCAATGCCGGGGGAAACACGCCTCCACACTTTGCCCATCCCTATCGTGGCAATACGTCGCTCGCTTCACGTCTCTTTACGAGGCGTGAAGAGGCATCTTGCGGGCCGGCAAGGCGAGGGCGGCTAGTGCAGAATCTTCTTCCCGACTGTACTGGCCGTCCTCGCGTTTGGACTCTACTACCACTTAACATCAGGTGGAGTAGAGTCATTTGCCCACCCGGGAAATATAAAAAAAAAAAAAAAAATATTTTACGATCTATCTTTAATGAGAAACAACATGGTTTCATCAATAAAAAGTCGGTACGTAAACAGCCTGTAAATATCCCACTGCTGGGCTAAGGCCTCTTCTCCCTTTTTGAGGAGAAGGTTTTGGAGCTTATTCCACCACGCTGTTCCAATGCGGATTGGTGGAATACACATTTGGCAGAATTTCAGTGAAATTAGACACATGCAGATTTCCTCACGATGTTTTCTTTCACCGAAAAGCACGAGATGAATTATAATCACAAATTAAGCACGTGAAAAACTTCAATAAAAAGTCAATCTTATCCAATTTGTTCATCACTTGACATCTGATATGGAACGTGGCTATCAGGTGGACGTTGTGTATACCGATTACTCAAAGGCATTCGACAAAATACCGCATTTCCATCTTATTCGTAAACTTGGAGAAGTCGGTATACACGGTGATCTACTACGTTGGTTTACATCTTATCTGGGCGAACGTAGTCAAGCTGTTACTATTAAAGGTTTCTGATCGTCCTTTGTTCCTGTTACATCAGGAGTACCTCAAGGCTCACATCTAGGACCCCTCCTATTTAATGTGTTACGGATATTTTATTATATGCTGATGACATGAAAATTTTTAGAGCAATAAAAACTACACAGGATTGTACTCTATTACAAAAAGACTTAAATAGCCTTTGTCACTACTGTACTGTACTGTCATCAGTAAATGAACTTTCATTAAATCTTAAGAAATGCAGTATTATAACATTTTCTCGTAAAAACAATAATTTAGTATTCGACCACAAATTTAATGAAAAATCTATTAAAAGGGTAACCGAGGTGAGAGACTTGGGAGTACACCTCGTTTATAAGCTGCTGTTTAATAACAATGTTGATAACATTGTTGGAAGGGCATATCGGATGCTGGGATTTATCCTTAGAGTGGGTGAGGATTTTTACTTTAAATCCACACTCATTTTGCTATACAATGGCTATGTCCGATCCATTCTCGAGTATGCCTCAACAGTTTAGAATCCTATGTATAATAAAAATATTGATAAAATCGAAAGAGTACAAAATAAATTTCTTAAACATCTTAAACTAAAAAATGTCAAAAGTCTCAATATATAAACGTTAAAAGAACGTCGTACGGAAAAAGATGAAGTCTTTCTATTTAAATTGTTGAATAACTATATTGAATCTCCTTTCTTACTTAGTAATATATTCATTAGATGTCCTCGCATGCACACGAATTAAATTTTTGTTCGATGTTCCTAAATCTAAATCTAAGTACGTACGTAACAACTTCCTTTACAGATCATGCATAAACCATAATAATAAATTCAATGATCTTGATTTATTTTTTATGACATTGAAGGAATTGAAATGTAAAATTAATTTATTTATTTATTTAAGATTCACCAGTGGTAAATACATCAACACGTACAAAGGTATACAATTTTAATACAACTTAAAACTAAATGCATTACCTATTAAGGTGAATACCACTTGCAAAGATAAAGTTGGAATTGTCACCATAAATTGTCATCTTGAATATATATAAATTATTTTTTACCAAATCATTTATTAATTTGTCATACTCCATAAAATTTTAAATAATCTTTAATTTTTATTTTTATTTGTTATTATTTATTATTAAATTCTGCTATGTATTTTTGATTGAATAATTTGTGAACACTGGCTCACTCACTCTTCAAACCGGAACATAGCAATACATACTGCTTTTTGCTGTAGAATATCTGATGAGTGGCATTACCAGAATACCTGGCAAAGTATATGCTACTTTATGTACCAGAAAATGTACGATTCCCGAAGGATAGATTATTTTTTTTTAAAGAGCATAGCGTCGGATATTAGTTGCTTTCTATCTCGGAAAAATAAACGATTCTCATGTTACATATATATATATTTTTTTTTTTATAGAAAAGGAAGGTGGACGAGCATATGGGTCACCTGATGATAAGTGGTGACCAACGCCCTTAGACTTTGGCATTGTAAGAAATGTTGCCCATCGCTTAAATCGCCAAAGCGCCACCAACCTTGGGAACTACGATCTTATGTTCTTTGTGCCTGTAATTACACTGGCTCACTCACCCTTCAAACCGGAACACAACAATACCAAGTACTGCTGTTTTGCGGCAGAATGTCTGATGAGTGGGTGGTATCTACCCAGACGAGCTTGCACAAAGCTCTACCACCAGGTATATGTATGGTTTTGACGCCCAAAGGAACGCTTTTATAGTCATCGCCCACGTTTTGCGCAGCCGTCAGTTCTTACACGTACAAATCTCCACGCGGACAAAGTCGCAGTCAAAGATTAATTTTGTTAGGACGTGAAATAAAAAATTGAATATCGGTTATGATCCCCTTTTATCTCCATTTGACAGCAGACGAGTGAAATGAATGACCCTTCAAGAAGTTACAATGGTATTTACAATATCGGTTTGCGACGTCAGCCTGAAACTGTCGCCACTGGTCACTCGACTATTTAAGAAAAGTAAATTACAAAGCCAGCGATTGGCAACACATTGAATACAATACTGAGAGGTTGAGTGGAACTAATGACTTACAGCGCCATCTGTTGATATAATGTTGTGATAAATGAATCCTAACATTATATAATGCATTACGCCATGCTTCATGTGTATTGCTTATGTTTTGTGTATATTTAGAGTAAACAGTTATTGCCTGTAAATAGTCTCAAAAAGAAGAAAAAGAAAATACCTTAAAAATATAATTTCGAAATAACAAATGACTGGACAAGTCAAAGGTGTATTGAAAATGTGTACCCGAGAGAGCGCCAAAGTGAATCAAACATTTTTGTGACTTTAAAAGGTAAGGTGAGGTAACGGTTAAATATTTAAGGTAAGTCTAATCGATATCGTCTTACAGTGCAAGCGTTTATAATAAATATTTTTGTTCCGTGACTCGATAAGCAAAAAATATATCGATGTGATATAAGATTTAAATGAAAAACGGGAATTTTAGGAAAATGTCAACCATTAAAGGAGTACTACAGTGTCTATCGTTTCATTTTAATTGAGTTGAGTTTTGAAATGAATAAGACAAGGACGCGTAGAGACAATAACTTGGATGCAAAATAAATACCGAAATGGCGCTCACCTTAAATTAAACTGACAACTTACATGCAAAATTTCATGATAATCAATATTAGATCGGATATTTAGTAAACAATGAATTCTTTAAAAATGAAAAAAATATTATCAGACAACCATTTATTACAATATAATTTGTTTTTACGCATGAACTGTTTACATTCTTCCTCTGATCCAGCTGGCGAATGAGGTGACTCTCGCGTAACCGGCGGGCAGACCAACTTCGCAACCACGAGTTGACACGAACGAGGTAACACCGATCTGGAAACGAAGATAACGAGTAAAGTAACGGCCCGATCATGTCCCACTGCTGGACATTGGCTTCTTCTAAGGTTTGCAACAACTTATTGTTTCATGCTAGTCCAACACGGGACAGCGGGCCCTCCGATATTTTTGTTTTAGCGCTCGCCACAAACGTTTGGGAATTAGCATCTTTCGAACAGTTTCTTCTACAATTACTTTCATTTTATTTAAATTAGTCTATACTAATATTATAAAGAGGTAAAGTTTGTGAGGTTGTAGGGGGTAATCTCTGAAATGAAAAGACTTTTTCGTGGTAGTCGGATGTCGTAGCTAACACGTGTTGACAGTCGGGAAATAAGACATAGCACTCAGTACTAATCGAACCGCAATAATTTCATCACAAGTAAAAACGTTTACCGCCCAACGAAGTGGGTGCGGGTCAGCTAGTAACACTATAAAGGTCTTCTGCTAACAGTTGACAAATATGTATAAAAATATAGAAACAATGAGCAAACAATAAAATAAAAAAGTCAGTTGACAAACAGAAAAGAAATATTTACTGAACTGATGTGTGGTTGCCTGTTTCTATACGTTGAATTATGATCTTAGAAAACTATATTAAGAAGTGTACTTGATTGGCATATTACGACAAAAAAAAATGAACATAAACTTTAAAAACGTTACCAAGTATCTGACGCCGCTGAAGGTGAAGACAAGAGGACCGCCAGAGTCACCAACACAGACACCAACGCGTCCCTGGCCACTGGTGCAGAGAGTGCTTCCGATCACAGATGAGGTTCCGTAGATATTGGCACATTCGAAGTTCTCGATGACAGTAAGAGTCACTTGACGCTGGTCCTGGTTGTTGTTTCCAGCCGCAGCTGCAAATAGTTTATCGTTATGAAGGATCGAAGATGATCTTCGGCAGGTCAGATCAACTCATGGCAAACACACTTATATATCTGCCTTGTCAAGTTGTTTCTGCGGAGTATTTCGTACTATTATTAGTACTAGTTTAGTACTAATACTCCTCAGTTATTCCAATAACATGATTGTACTCACAATCAGAAGATCTACCGAAGCCGGCGGCCACCGCGCGTTCTCCAGCGTAGTTGAAGTTCAGCAGCAGGCCAGTGGGCAGAGCGATGTTACGAATGTTGTCTGTAAGGAATAGGCAATAAAAATATCAAATGAGCAGGATTTTCGCATAAATTCCAAACACCGACACCGTTTGAGTTGAGATCACCGGAAAAGAAGAAGACGGTGAAGTTTTGTACAATCCACATTGTCGTAACGCTAGAGGGAGAGGAGGTTTGTGCGCATGCGTGGAAATTATACGTTCACTTCAAATGAAAAAGGTTCAAAAATTGTCAACACTTACTGTTGTATCCAACCCACGGGATGGTGATGATGGCGACGTCATTGACTAAGGTGTTCATATTGAAGCTCCCGTGCATTTGAACATTATTGGTGTTGACTCTGTGACCACCGGAGAAGAGGCGGACGGAGCCGAGAACGACTGTTATCTGTCTGCCCTGGAAGGACCTGCTACGCCAGCAGTGAGCGGCGGTGACGAGGCGGTTATTGGACAGCAGAGAGGAACCGCATACTGAAGTATGGCCCGATGTGAGGGCTATGACTAAACCACCCTGAGAAGTAATTACGTAACTAATATTACACACAGACATACACACACATACAGATACTGTACTATGTTGTGTTGTTGATCACCTCAACCAAAACAAGACTAAATATTTTCTATCCTGACTCAGTATGGTTACAATTATTTAAGTTAAGACACAGACAGATAGCCAAGCGCTCTTACCAAATGAGGGTTAGCGCCGAGGCGTGCCACCTGGCCCCCTACGATCCTGCCGCCGTCGAAGTCCTGAGCTGCCTCTGCATTCCTGATTCTAGTCGCCTCTGGAATACCAATATCCTTGTGGTAGTCGATGGAGATGGGCTCGAAGGGAGCCCTGGCGCTGACCACAGCGAGACCGGCGACGAGTAGTAACAGTTTCATGGTGATGAGTGGCGCTCAGTGCGGTCGTCACTGTTTTTATATCGCTGAAGTCTAATCTGGATTTATTTTCAGATTAGGGTTCCGAGCGATAATACGACACATTCCATACACTAGCTGGCTGCCCCGAGTTGCAGTGCGATTCGCGGTATTTTCTGATAAATATGAAAGTTGTGTTATTAACTTAACGGTAAACACAACGGTCAATGGAGGTAAATCTCGACAGACGTATAGCTGTGTTCTACAAATGGAAGCAAATAAATCCGGTAGACATTAAGCTCCGTGGTGTCTTAGGAGTCACGCCTGACTAAATAAACTTAATTTTCAGTTGTATATGAAAAGAACGCACTGTACGAATGTAGCCACTTTTTTTTTGTTGTCGAGGAGGAAAGGCATTTACGCCTACAGCCCGGTCCACGACCGGGACGGTTATGTGGGACTCACGGGGCAGAAGGCTACCGTCCTACCCACTAAAACCTCCCCGTACCCTTTCCGTCTTAACGAGGAGCGCCACGGGATCGCTTTCGCCACTAGACCAACAGTCAGTCGCACATAATTATCGTTAATTATTATACGGCACCCACCATCGATTTATATATTTGGAAGATAATTTTAACTTCTTTTATCAATTAATTACCTAATTATGAGACCGTCGCGTTTGTTGATTGATAAAGTGTTGTTACTGAGATCTATTTAGAAAATATTGTCTGTACATGACATCTGGCGGCCGCCTCACGTGACGTCACGTCATAATAATAATAATAATAATGTCCTCCAGACCGATTTCTCTTTCAATTTCAAGAGAGATTAGCCAGCTGTGCAGGGGATATTATAGTCCACGAGTGTGCACTATAATATCCCCTAACTCTCATAATCCGATGGGACGGCAATCCGACACGACCGGAAAGAATTCTTGCTTTCCCAGGCACGGGAGTGTACACACCTCCAACTTCCAGACTCCGAGCTGCTACTGAGAATTTTCTGACAGCATAACTTTTTATTGGCTCGACCTGGGAATTGAACCAGGACCTCCGGGTCTGCGGCCTTACATCTAGCCACTGGACCAACGAGGCAGTCATTATTTACCTTAAAGGCTATCAAGTACATTTAAATTATTGTAGTGTGTAATACGCCTCATCTGCTAAGGGCTTCAAAATCAAAAATCAAAATGATTTATTCAATATTGAAGCATTACCTGCTTATTGATAGTCATACCAGAAACTACCACCGGTTCGGAAATGTGTCTTTTCCGAACCGGTGGTAGTTTCTGCCTTCCCAGCCCTAAAAAGAACCGGCGAAAGAAACAGCGGGTTTTCTTTTTTACATGTGTCATGTTTCCTTTACAAAAAAATGAGAGAGAAATAACCATGCGGCGATCGTCTCATTTCCAAAGTGAAAACTAAGCCGGTTTCAGTTATAGAACTAAGTCGCCTCGTCTGTCTGTGTGTCCCTCTCTTATGGAGACAAACTCGATCAAAAAATATATTGTGAAAGAAAAACCGACTTCAAAAATAAATGTTAGTGTAATAAAATTATATCTACAAAGTATATAATACGTATAAATGTATGTATATAAGTTATGCCTGTTCGTTCTTTCGCAGCTAAACCGCTGAGCCGGATTGGATGAACTTTGTATGAAGCGAGCTCGACTCATACGAAAGGACATTTTTACACCTCAGCTCTTATATATGTCTTATATTTTTGAAGTGAAAACTTCTTGAGGCGCTGGATTATCGTTGGGGATAGACTCGTGGCTTCGCGTCACCGATATGCTATGTTAATATAATTAAATCGTTTAAAGTTTTTTTTTTTTTTTTTTTATATTTGCCGGGAGGGCAAATGACTCTACTCCACCTGATGTTAAGTGGTAGTAGAGTCCAAACGCGAGGACGGCCAATACAGTCAGGAAGAACGTTCTGCACTAGCCGCCCTCGCCTTGCCGGCCCGCAAGATGCCTCTTCACGCCTCGTTTGAAGGAACCCGGGTCGTAAGAGGAGGGGAATACGTGAGCTGGTAAGGAATTCCATTTTTTTGAAGTGCGACAAAGAAAGGAGTTGCCAAATTTCTTTGTGCGCGATGGAATTGATGTCACTGTTAGTCGGTGACATCTAGAGCCAGCACGCGTAGACTTGTGAAGGAAGGGGGAAGTAGGAATAAGGGAGAATAATTCCTCGGAACACTCGCCGTGATACAGTCGATAGAAAGCGCTCAGTACAAATATTTGAAGTATTGTGAAAATGAATTTTTAATATTATGGAAATAAATTTGATAATTTTAATTTATTTATAGCTAAATCTAACATAAAATCATAAATTATGTATTACAAGTTTATAGAAAAAACACGCCGTCTTAAGATTGTCCTGTAGCATTGTACCCAGGACGCTGGCACTATTGCCTCTCTGCACCGCTAGGCTTAGCCTTTGGGCTAAATATTTTCTTTGGTCACCAGAAGTGTGGACAAGTTTCTTAGGGAAATCTTTTATATTTTTTTAGTATTAGAAGACTATGAACGAATCTTTCAAAACCCAGCCCCGCAAATTCATATTCGTTGGATAAAAGTGAATATTTGCGGCGCTTGAGTATTTGAGCAGCTTCAGCGGCTGCGCTGGCTTTACGAGACGTATTCTTGATATGAGATACTGCCAGCGTATCTACGCAAGTCGTATCGCACACAAGACCACGTTCAATCGACCATGGCACTAATGTTGCGCCATCAGGTCTCCTGCATAAATCTCTGCATAAGCCGTTCGGTTCTAAAGTAGCAGGTTTTTTTTTATTCGTTTAAATTAAGCTGTATTAATATTTTGGTTAGTGGTCACCAAGACCCGTAGACATTGGCACTGTAAGAAATGTTAACCATTGCTTACATCGTCAATGTGCCACCAACCTTGAGAACTAAGATGTTATGTCCCTTGTGCCTGTAATTAAGAAAACCTTTGAATATGAGGGAGTTTATAATAACTATTATATACATTTTTTATTTGAGTGAGCCGATGGCACTGCGGGCTCAGAGGACATAGCATCTTGGTTCACAGGTATGGTGGCGCATTGGCGATGTAAGGAATGGTTAATATTTCATATATCGCCAATTCCATTTTTTTTTTTGTTTTTTTTATAGTAAAGGAAGGTGGACGAGCCTATGGGCCACCTGATGGTAAGTGGTCACCAACGCCCTTAGACATTGGCATTGTACGAAATGTTGCCCATCGCTTAAATCGCCAATGCGCCACCAGCCTTGGGAACTACGATCTTATGTCCCTTGTGCCTGTAATTACACTGGCTCACTCACCCTTCAAACCGGAACACAACAGTACCAAGTACTGCTGTTTTGCGGCAGAATGTCTGATGAGTGGGTGGTACCTACCCAGACGAGCTTGCACAAAGCTCTACCACCAGCGAATCGGTGACCATTTAAGAGGGCCCATTTTGACGTCAACCTGCCATGCCAACCAACGAGGCAAATAGGATTCACACAAACGTCAAACAGTGCCTTGGATACATGAGTGAATTAATATAAAAATAATTAAATGTTATCATTCTTATTAATAATTATCTTCAGAGAGATTAAAGGTGTTTGTATCGGCTTATCCGCTTTTTACGGGTTTTTTGTTAGATTACGAATCCGATATTTACTAGCAAATAAAATATGTACAAATTAAAACTTTAATCTAATCGCCTGTCAACGGATTTAAGAAAATCCTGAACGACTGAAACGACAATCGAATTTTGTGCGTCAATTGTCTGAGTCGAGAAATATATTGTAAAAACATATAACCGTAACAGCCTGTAAATGTCCCACTGCTGGGCTAAAGGCCTTCTCTCCTCTTTTTGAGGAGAATGTTTGGAGCTTATTCTACCATGCTGCTACAATGCGGGTTAGTGGAATACACATGTGGCAGAATTCCAGTGAAATTAGACACATGCAGGTTTCCTCACGATGTTTTCCTTTACCGTAAAGTACAAGATGAATTATAATCACAAATTAAGCACATGAAAATTCAGTTGTGCTTGCCCGGGTTTGAACCCACGATCATCGGTTAAGATTCACGCGGTCTTACCACTGGGTCATCTCGGCTGTAAAAACATATATTGTCTAAAAATGTTAATTATGAAGTTAATTATTTTTCAAATATCCTCTTAAAGAAATATCGAATTATATATATCTAATAACTTTTACTAATTAAATTTTACTGGTGGTAGAGCTTTGTGCAAGCTCGTCTGTGTAGGTACCACCCACTCATCAGATATTCTACCGCAAAACAGCAGTACTTGGTATTGTTGTGTTCCAGTATGAAGGGTGAGTGAGCCAGTGTAATCACAGCCACAAGGGACATAACACCTTAGTTCCCAAGGTTAATGGCGCATTGGCGATGTAAGCGATGGGTAACATTTCTCACAGAGCCAATGTCTAAGAGCGTTTGGTGACCATATTCTCGTCCGCCTTTCTATTCTATAAAATAAAAATAAAAACTCAATTACAAGCATTACAGCAATAAAAAATATAAGAATAATCACAAAACGCGTTTATTTTTAATCTATTAGCTACATAGCATTTTGTAAGGTCCCTTAACGAAACATAATATTATAATTCATATATATCACTAATACGTTTAGTTCTTTTGTTATTCATTAATAAATTAGACGGTTAATCTGCAACTAAAAACTCACGTTTTCTTTAATATTAACTGCGAATTGTATGGAACGTAGACAGAGAAACTAATTCTCTCTCTACGGTATGGAATCAAAACAGCGCCATCAAGAGGCAATATTCGGAACTATAATAACCAGAATAATCACCAGGACGCCCTACGTGGAGGAGTTCATCCGCCACCTCGCACGCACGATGTTCGCCAGAGAGGACCACAGGGTAGGCATAGCTTCACTGCATGCTCAACCACCTGAGGGGCGTCCTCTACCTCGGCAAATTCTGCTATCGCCTCTTATCTGCCCTTTTACAGGCATCGCTGGCAGCGACGAATAGAACCACAAATGGTAGGACGACAAATCACTGGATATGACAGCCACAAAAATGAGACAAATTTAATACCTTACCTCACCTAACCTCAATTACCTACCATTAGTGATTTATAAATATTTCATATTAGTAGTATATTTAATGTATGCTACTTTTGTTTTCTCATATTTCAGTGTTATAATTTATAAGAGGTATGTCGTTACATGTTTCTGTTAAGTGGTAAGTGTCTTTTTTAATATTTTTACATTTAAAAATAAAATAAATCGCTGGCGAGTTGGATATATATAGATAGTATATATAGTATATTAGATATATATAGATAGTATATAAAGTATATATATAGATAGTATATATATATATATATATATATATATATATATATATATATAGATTATATAATTATGATTATATTAAATTTATAAACAGTATCGTCCACGCGCCACTTCCTACGTCCATGATATTATTTTTAATCAATAAAAACGAACATTCGCATTCAATTTAAATTAACATTTAAGATAAATGCATTTAATCTTTAAATATTTGAAAAAAATTAACTGTCTGTATTGTCCCACTCTCGGGTTAAAGCTTCTTCGCATCTTGAAGAAAAACTTTGGCACTATTTTACCAACACCTGATGGTAAGTAGTCACCACCAACAGAGATCGTTATTGTAAGAAATATTAAGCATTCCTAACATTGCCAAAGCGCCACCAGCCTTGTCAACTAAGATGTTGTGTCTCTTGTATTATGTAATTACACTGGATCACTCACCCTTTAAACCGGAACGCAACAATACCAAGTAGAATAACTGATGGGTGGACGGTACCTACCCTTCACAAAGCCCTACCATTTAGTAAATAATTGATATAAGTGAGTGATGAGTTTTGTGCAAGCTCGTCTGGGTAGGTACCACACACTCATCAGGTATTCTACCGCAAAACAGCAGTACTTGGTATTGTTACAGGCACAAGGGACATAATATCTTAGTTCCCAAGGTTGGTGGCGCATTGGCTAATGTAGGCGATGGTTGACATTTCTTACAGTGCCAACGTCTAAGGGCGTTGCTCATCCGCCTTAAGCAAGACTAACTACCGAGCTCCTGTTCAGTGCCCGCACACTCACAATACCATGGAGTTGTGCTTATCGATACCTAAACTAGAGAAGCGGCAAGGTCGATGAACGCCAACGTCGGCACGCGGAACTCACACACACATACAGGCGACGTCGACGTGTTATATATCGTTTAAAGTTATTATCTCAGGACAATCTATAATTATATCTACGAACGAACTCATAAACCAGCCAAAAGTTGATCGTGGAATGTCAGATATGGTTACGTATGTATTGCTAACATTTTAATTTGACTGATGACGTAACAGCATGAAAGAAACAGCCGGTGATTGTCCCACGGCTGGGCTAAGACATCTTCTCGTTTTTGAGGGAGAGGCTTATTGTATATAAGTCGTAATTGTAAATATTTGAGATAAAAAATAAAAAACCGCTTCAATAAAAACAACACAACAAAACCGAAGTGAGTGAGTGAGTGAAAAAGAAGTGAGTGATATGACCGCCCTTTGCATGCATTTTTTTATAGAATAGGAAGACGAGCATTAGGCCACCTGATAGTAAGTGGTTACCAACGCCCTTTGAAATTGCAAGAAATTTTAACCATCGCTTACATCGCCAATGCGCCACCAACCTTGGGAACTAAGATATTATGTCCCTTGTGACTGTAATCAAACCATCACCTCACTCACCCTTCAAACTGGAACACAACAATACCAAGTATAGATGTTTTGCGGTAGAATATCTGATGTGTGGGTGGTAACTACCCAGACGAGCTTGCACAAAGCCCTACCACCAGTGAGTCATTACAGTCCGCAATTATGTTTATATAGCATCACTATTCTTAAGCTTTTGTATTTCTTTTTTTTCCCCTTGTATTTGTCTTTTTTTCCTATTAAGTTATATAAAAATAGTAATAACGAATTGTACCTACGACATGTAAGGAATTAATGCAATGTGATTGATTACATTTGATAAGCTAATATCGCACAGGACAATCAATTAATATGTTTTTCCTCATAAATGGCGGATTAGCAGTAAATAATAATATTATATTAATTATTCATTCATATCTGTATACTAGTGTGTATCATAAAGATTTAAGTGTATAGTCAGCCATTATTATGAAACTATTTCATTGCATTGCATAAGTAATACTGCTTAGAAATAAATAACACATAAAACAAAATATTTGTGCACTTCGTCATTTACAGCATTAACAGCAAAGTGGATGACGGGAGCATCTGAGCTACAGTTTCATAGATCGGAAGACATGACCAAATAAATTTTGTTTCAACCCATTTAAATCACTATAAAATATACTACGTCAAATTACAGGCATCACTGTAAGTTCACTGATGAAAAAAAAAGCCGTAATATACTTTTTTTCAACCAGAATGACATTTCTTTCTTACTTTAAAATCCCAGACTTTCATTCAACCAATGTGTATCACGTATATTGTTTTTTTTTAATATAACGTGCAGCTTTTTTATTAAGCTACTACCATAACCTAACAAAATATATTACAAGCGAATACAGACCGAGGTTCCCCGATACCACGGGAGAGCCGCGCGTCTCCGACATACGTGCGTTCGTTGCAAATAATTCAATGCTATAGACAACATCGCTTTTTTTTCAAATGGACCTGTTGCTGTTGGCCCAAATGGCCTCAACAGCGTCACTGGTCGGGAAACAATGCGGGCGACAGCTGCACGACAATTGGCGAGCCTTATATAAAAGCGTGGGCGCGTCTTATAAAACTATATACGACGAGTGTCTAGCATGAGCTGAATGATCTAATATGATTGATCATATAGATCTGAGCTCAACTTACATTGGAATAATTAATTTGAATGACTAAATCTCTGATATTGTCCATTTTTTAATGTTGTTTTGTGTGAAAACCGCACTCAAATCTGTAAAGCCGTTGCCGATAAAACTCTAACAACCATTGTTTTGGTTTTGGTTTTCTATTGCGTTGATAAAGGTCTCCGATAATAGTTCGACTCATGTATCTTCCACGTACAGACAGCGATCAGTTACAATTTTATTATACGTGTAGATTGTCTTACGCCGATTAAGTCTGATTGACTGCTGGCTAATCTTGGATCTAATTGTTATAACAAAGTGTGTCTTTATCAGTAAATATTAATAGCCCTTATCAGAAACAACGTCAACGCTCACGTCTATGAGTATTATTATAAATATTTCTCTGCTTAGCTAATAAGTATTACTATGATCACTACTAGCTGTGTGGTCCTGCTACTGAAAACTTTCTTAGCCTCGGCTAAGATTTGTTTTTCGACAAATACATTTTTCCCTAAGCCTACCAACGAAATTGTTCCCGGATGTATTATTAGCTAGATTATATTCAACTTTTGGTGGTGTCTAATATGTATATCGTAAGTGTACATGTGAAATAAATACTATTTTCGTTTAGTGTTAGTTTATTCGATTAAAAATTCTTTTAATTGTTTCAAATTTAATAATATACTGGGACATTACTCACACACAGCCATCTGATCCCAAACTAAGCAGAGCTCGTACTATGGAAACCAGACAACTGATATACTACATATACTACTTTTCTTTTGTAAATACAAACTTATGTTACGTCATGTACACAAATGTTCTGGATGGGAATCGAACCCACAACCTTCAGCGTAAAAAGCAAGTAATTACCAACCACGCCAATCAGATCGTCAAATTGTTTTCCCAAATCTGTTACTTTTGTCCGCGTCTACGCTTCTTTCAGTTACGTCGTCGATAATTTGTATATAATAATAAGTTATCAGGCGACACGTTATTCGGCTTAGCACGATTATGTTTCGATAACGGCATGTCTGCTCAAATTATTATTTAATACAATACAAAAGAAAAGTCAGCTTAACGGTACTGCACTCTGTGAAAAGTAGTTAAAGACCCCGCGGGAGATATAGAGGTAGAGGTCGACTGTGTGTGTAAACAGTATGCACTCTATTCCCTCACTCTCATAATCCAATGGGACGGCAATCCGACACGACGACGGACTGAACGAATGACTTCTGAAACAACAGCCTGTCGCGCTATCCGAGGCGTGGTAGCATTCACTGCCGCATTCCACACTCCGAACGGCTACTGAGAAATTGTCATATATTATATATATTTATATGTTTTCATGAGATTAATTCTAACCGATGATTCAGAGCAAACTCGGGCAAGTACCTCTGAACTTGTTTTTAGGATAACATCGTAAGGAAATTTACATTTATTTATCAATTTTATAAGTGCTCTTTAAATAAAGTATTAAAATTATGTCTGGGTTTATACCCTAATGACAAAATGTACATTGTGACTTGTATTTAATTCCTTGTAATATTTAATTTAAGTTTAAATATTTGCATGTCATAAATATAGTGCCTAAACGTTTATATTATGTTTAAAGTAAATAAATTGAATTGAATTGAAAATTGAAAGTGTCACCGAACCGATTCGAAGCGACGCGGTGATATTGGCTCCAAGCCGTTGCCTCAAAAATAAGAGGATGCATAATAATGCAACACCAACACCAATAGGTGTTAGTTTCTAATTTGACTAAAAATAAGAGAGTGTATATGAGATGGTTTATTTTGATTTTGATTCCAGTAGTTCTCCTACTGGACGTAGACCTCTTAGAGCACATCATTGAGTCGGGCTCAATGCGTCTCTTCAGTATTTATCTCCAACCACCACCAGTACTTCGCTATTGTGTATGGCAGAAAGCCACTCCGAAAAATCTGGACACCGCGATTCAGAAATTGACGTATTTAGAACACCGCCATCTATGAGCTATTGGCCGCAACATAGATTATAACGACGTACCTTTTTATAACTTTGCACAGACTCAACCGATGTTTATGAAATAAAGACTAAACGGAGCCTTGAAATACTTCTTATAATAATGTAATTATTTCAAATTGTAATTTTTAGTCGTCACAAAGATTAACTGACAGACAGACAGACAAAAATAAAAAAAATGATTTTGGTAACTCGCAAATAGCCATATTAACTTTAAAAGAGGCAGATATTTTGAAATCACAGACGGACACTTCGATTTTATTTATTTGTACAAACTAAATCCGTTTGGAATAACTCCAATTATAGATAGTGATGAGTACTATTGAACTTTACAAATTGAAAACAAATTTCAGAATATAATTGTTTTGTATGAGATCCTCGTCAGTTCTATTGAACCCTTGACAGCTTAACATCCTATGTCGCTCTGGTGTAACTTCAAACGTCTTATTTATCGAATGCCCCCGTCGGAATGGGGCCGCGTCACTTTGTTCACTGTGATTATCCAAATGGTGAATTGATTTTACCAAATCATTCATTGTCAAATCTTTATTTTTTTGTAATGTTTTGTAATCTATTTTGGTTTCATTTAGTTTTCTAGTTACTTTTGTATTTGATACGTTTTTGTGTGAATGGTTATCAGGAGTTACATCTTCAGAATTCATGTGAATTTCTATAATATTTCCATCATTTTCCATCGACTTATGTGGGTTTGTATGTACCTTCGGTTTTATATTTGGATTATTTAAGAAATTCTTGATATCTGTGTCGTTATTGGATGCAGTAGATTCCAAATCAACAATGTCAAGCTTAGTTTCTTCTGGTTGTAATATTTCTTCGTCTTCGCCTTTGTTTGTTGCGAGTTCGGAATAATTTTCCGTTTTAGTTTTAACATCTTTATTTCTATCAAATTTATATGATTTTTTAATAATTTCAGTCAAATAATCGTTTATATTAATGTTTTTCAAATTATCTCTCATATTTTCTTCTAAATGAGACGCCAGAATAACTGCTATGGGAAAATTTGTGTCGCCTTCATAATCACGAGGGAAAAGTGTGTTATTTTTCAAACCCCCGATTCCTTTGAATGGTATAACTTTAAGATACTTTTTGAGTTCGTTAAATTGATCCTGATAATCTTCAAGCGAGATGTCTGGAGCGAAGTGCTCAGCGACGATTGGTGACGCGTCGTCTAAGTGTTTGTCTGTAGGGTCGACATTACGACATCGGCTCGAAGTTATTGCAGGATCATTATTACTAAAGCTGTAAAAAATATCGTTTTCATTAGTTTATTAAATATTGTTAAAAAGTCTAAATGATTACAATTTCGTATGAAGACTCTCACCGCAGAACGCGGTTGTGAAGTGTCAGATAGTGGTATGCTTGAGATACAGGTGTATTGCCTGGAATATACTACAGCTTACCTATTTTATGTATAAAAAAAGTCAACTTCCAGTAACAAGGTCGTTACTCGGCTAGACAGCAGCCAATAAAATGAAATACAAAAAATAACTGTTATAAAACAAGAAAATATAATTTAAAAGGACCCCTAGACAAAATAGCACTTGTTAATTGTATTGAGTGATGGAGAAAGATAGGAAGATATCTGGAGCCGTTTTAAGTTGGAGCCGCGTTTGTCTGTTGCTTATTAATACCACCAAACCAACCGTGATGGTACTGGGTAACATCTGATTTTTTTTATAGAATAGGAAGGCGCCTGTGCATATGGGTATGACCTGATGGTAAGTGGTAAGGCCATAGACATCGGCATTGTAAGAAATGTTAACCATCGCTTACGTCACCAATGCGCCCCAACCTTGGGAACTAAAATGTTATGTCCCTTGTACTTGTAGTTACACTTCAAACTGGACCAGAACAATACCAAGTGCTGCTGTTTTGCGGTAGAATATCTGATGAGATATTGAATCTTAGTTCAAACCCAGACCAGATATGGTTTCACGTGCTTAGTTTGTGGTTATAATTCATCTCGTGTTGTGCGTAGTGAAACATCGTGAAGAAACCTGCATGTGCCAGATGAATATCTACCACGTGTATCCACCAACCCGCATTTGAGCTACGCGTAACTCCTCCACAAAACGAGAGGCTTTGGCCCAGCAGTGGTATATATACTTTAATCTTTAACTGCCATAAATCAAGTAACTCACCAACGGTCGGCGCCATGACTGCTTGTCCAGCGCGTCGAGTGCTCGGTCACTTATATCAACGGCTCGTTACTCGTTACTCGTTACTCGTTACGGTCCATTCTGATTACGATTAGACCTTTCATTAAGACTTAATCAACATCCAGCTATATTAGCACGAATTATCAAATTATCGCGTGACGGGAACGCACTTCTTTTAGTAAATATAACTCTTTTATTTTTAATAAATAGTATATATGGTAAGTGGTCACCATCGCCCATAGAGTGTAAGCATCATCAGCGCCATCAATATTGGTAACTAAGATGTTATGCCTTTTAGATTGTGCACTGACTCACTTGCCCTTCCAACCGGAACACAGTACCAAGTATTGCTGTTTAGAGAATATATGATAAGTGGGTGGTACCAAGTCTCCCTTGAGAGTGGCCACCGTGCACATCAGCCAGGATACAAATGGGAAGGTGAACACACACACACAAATGAAACACAGATGAGTGATCCAACTGGAAATAGAAGATTTATTTAAGTAAATAGAATCTATAATATTTATCACATAATATAATAATACTCTTATTTATTAATAAGAATATTTTAAATACAAATTAACGATTTGACAGATAGGTTTTGTATCACAAGCTAATTGTTTTTAAATGTCTGCAATCGGGCAACACTCGCCTTACTATCGTGGAATACTTATGACCGGCGTTTAATTGGCGGAGTGTATGGCTGAGTTTGCTCAGCTGTTAGTCCAAGGAATATTGAGTTTTGTTAAATAAATATGTTATATTATATACATATATATTTGCGAATTATGTGCGATTGTATGGTCTTTAGATTCGCGTATTTTTCAAGTCATATGTCCAACGAATAATCATTCGAAGAATAATAAAATCATTGAAAATCAAAAACAATATTGTCACACCGCGAACGAAGAAGTTATTCATAAAACAAATCGCAAAATTATTGTACAATATCTATATTAATATTGTAATTGCGAGAGCAACTCTGTATATCTGTTACGCTATTAAAGCTAAACCACTGATACTTGATCGAAGGCATGAAGCTTGACAAGAATAGCTTAATAAGAAAGCCGAGATGGCCCAGTGGTAAGAACGCGTGAATCTTAAACGACGATCGTGGGTTCAAACCCGGGCAAGCTTCACTGAATTTTCATGTGCTTAATTTGTGATTATAATTCATCTCGTGCTTTACGGTGAAGGAAAACATCGTGAGGAAACCTGCATGTGTCTAATTTCACTGAAATTCTGCCACACGTGTATTCCACCAACCCACACTGGAGCTCCAAAAACCTTCTTTTCATTCACAGGTTGTTACGGTATTAAGCTTGAAAGCCAAAGAACGGAGACGGACTTTTTTTCACCCAATATCCACCCCTCTCCCCGTGATACGCGGGCGAACACAAGTTGTTTTACAAGCCACAACGACACATTATGTAACGTTTCATATTAAAACCGTTTTAACCGTTCAAAAAAGAAGGATTTTATTATATATATATATTCGCGTTTAGCTATATATTTATGAACCTTTTTTCGTAATAATATTATCCCAGGACATTATTCACACACGGCCATCTGATCCCAGACTAAGCAGAGCTCGTACTATGGAAACCAGACAACTGATATACTACATATACTACTTTTCTCTTGTAAATATATACTTATATAGATAATTACACCCAGACTCAGGACAAACATACATGTTCATGAACCCACGGTCTGCGGCGTGAAAGGCAAGTATCTACCAACCACACCAACCGGCCCGTCGGTTTGATGATTCTTTATATATTGTTACAAGATATCTCCAAGGTCCTATCGCAATTTCGTTAAGATAAATTGAGAGACGTCGTTTTTTTATCGTATACTTAATCCTTTATAACACTTGGCGTTACTAAAACACAATTGTTCCGCGGACCTCGATATGAGTGTTTGTAAAAACAAATAATTTAGAATAACATTAATTAGAGACTTAATTAAACAAATTCACTTGCAGTTTGTACAAATATTAAGTTAACTTTTATAAGGATTGTCAAACACATCAGAACATACAGCGATTTTCTTAACATTTATTAAATTAAGGCATTTCCAAGGCTGGCAAGTGGCCCACCGGATGGTAAATGGACACCATCATAGACATTGGCGCTGGAAGAAATTTTAACCAACCCTTACAATGCGCCACCAGCCTGGGAACTAAGATGCGAACTCAGGGTTATAAACATGTAACAAACAAAACGAATTATTTTTAACAGCCGATATGGTTTAGTGGTTAATACGTTGAACTTAAAATAAGACTACGGGTTCGAATCCCAAATTTAATTTCTTCTTTTAAAACGTCAGTACACAAAATTTTGAGTAAAAGTGTCTTTGTGTCTAATTTCACTGAAATTCTGCCATATGTGTATTCCACCGCATTGGAGCAGCGTAGTGGAATAAGCTCCTCCTCAAAAAGTAGAGGAGACCTTAGCCCATCGGTGGGACATTCAAAGACTTATATTTTTTTAGCAACTGGACACAAAATGTTTTTACGTCTGTGCAGATATAGTTCATATTGGTAACAGCCTGTCAATGTCCCACTGCTGGGCTAAGGCCTCTTCTCCCTTTTTTAGGAGAAGGCTTTGGAGCTTATTCCACCACGCTGCTCCAATGCGGATTGGAGTTCATATTAATTGTATGAAAATTAAATATTCAAATAATAGCTTGTATCAGACACAAGTATATATATACGATGCAATGCTCCGTTCACAGTGTTATTAAAGCTTAATCTAACTTGATTCATTATAAACAAGGTCCTTACACCTCACATCTGTCATTATATACATACATATACAATATATAAAGAGATTCCTTGACCAATACAACAGTGTTGTTAAAAAAAAAAGTAACGCGCCAATTTCAAGCCGCCATTTTGTTGTATGACAGAAAGGTCAAGTATTTAATTCATTATTGGCGCGAATTGTAGTTGGTTGAATGTGTTCAAGTGTAATTTGGATTTTAAAGAGTAAACGAGTGAGTTATTTACAGCTATTATTTGATTTGTTGTTCTTTTTTTAAAAAGAACAATTCTATTTTTTTTTATATCATTTTTCACTTCTGGATGCTGAATATACATATATATAACTAGTTAATTGGCACGTGTTGTTATTTCTAAAAGTGAATTGACGAGAAATATTGATAGATTAAAGATTTAAACATTTAAAATAATGTAATAATTGCCTCAGTAGTACTTAAAAATTAAATTACCTAATTATTGTTGAAATTCGAAAATATTTTAGCGATATTTTTGTTTTATAATAAAATTATGATACTTTTTATTCTAATCTTAACAGAGAGGGCGCCAGAGGTAAAGAGGCGTGGTTGAAGGGTTTTTTTTTATCAATGTTAGGATGTTAACAAAATATTAACATTACTAACCACAAAAAAAAAATCAATTACTTAATGGCTTTGAACTTAGGACCTCGATGTTTTCCTAAACAACCTTTAACTATAAAATAAACTGTAATGAAATTTCAAGGACGCTTATTTCACCCCCACCCCTCTCTACCGGCTGTTCGACATTGTGAATCGCCTTTTAAATAGGAAATACTAATTTTAAAGTTATATAAATATAATATATAATATTTTTAATCTCAACTACATAAGGTTTTTATTTAAGTAAGATATTAAATTCGGCTTAGCTAAAGAATTTAAATATATTTAAATTTTACTTATATATATAAAGATACCTATATACATAGAGGCAGACATAGAGAAAATTTGTCTTTAAATATCTATTATTATTAAGCTTGTCTTTGGTTAAGTACCAAAAATAAACTTTATTAAAGTCCATCCGCTGTCTGTATGTCTGTCACGATTACACACACACACACACACACACTCGCCTAGACCAATCACAAGAGGAACAAAGACATGAACAACTTTGACCTTGAATCGACGTGATATCATTGGTCGGAACGTTGTAAGTAAAACTAAAGTGTATATAAGTAGTCGAGTGTAACAGTGTCGTGTTATATATAGAGATATGGTAATCGAGAACTGTTTGTGGTGATACAGCAGAGATGTTAGCAAATCGTATAGGAGTAAATCAAAGTAAAGAGGATGACTCCTGCGATTGGAATAGGTTATACAACGGATTAGTTAGAAACTTCAACAGACGTACATTCTAATTTTTATATATACGTATTATCTTTTCTAAATCTATATTATAATGAACTTTTTGGACCGAAATTCTTGGAAAATGTTAAAACTATTTCGATAGAACTTTTAGTTTCATGCAAAGATTTTTAATACTAATAGACTTTGAAGAGAATTTTAAGAACAATATTAATTAAAGTTTTGTTCGTGATATTGCAATTTATCGTTTGTCTCTATTGTGAATATATTTAAATATCTAAACCGATTTCGATGTAACTTTAAAGACCTAACAATCATTTGTACTGTATAGTGAAATATTGTTGCTGTGCTGCAGCGCCATCTAGAGGCAAGTTGCATCTGAGTGGATTGTAAAAAAACATATATTTTATGTCATTTTTCATGTTGATTGAAATTAATATATATAATTTGGAGGATTTCATTTTATTTTATTGTATTAGGGAGGCAGCCTGGCAAGTAAGCTGCCTGTTGGTAAGTGATCACCATTAGCGCTGTTAGAAATATTAACCATTCCTTACAACGCGCCACCAACCACGGGAACTAAGATGGTATGTCCCTTGTGCCTGTAGTTACACTGGCTCACTCAGCTTTCAAATCTGAACACAACAATATTAAATATTGCTACTTGGCGGTATAATATATTATGTTGAACTGGTGGTACCAGCCCAGCGTACGAAGCCCTACCAAGTACAATGACAATGTTCAGGGACACAGACGGACAAAATTATGATATACATAGATTTGCAGATCAATAAATTGCAATATCAAAAAAAATTGATCGATTTAATTACAAATTGTATTATGTACTTATAATATATAAGTCGAGTTCGCTATTTCATTATCAGAAAGCTGAGCGTCGCGATAACGTAAATATTCCTTACACGAGAGAGAAGAAAGATATGACGTAGAGAGAGAGTGAAAGAGAGCTATATATTTTAAGAAGTTCCGTCGTGTACGGTGCAGTTTATTTATTCGAAGATGACGAAAACACCTAAGTAATTAAGAATAAGGATTTCAATTAACAATAAAGGCTTATGTTATATAGTATATATATGATCATAAGTCATTTTAGAATCGGTCTCAGCATCACATACGTTTGGTCGTATTAACGTTGTTCAACGAGTATCTAGTTAAACATCGGTCTATCTCTTTCCGGTATCATTGTTTTGACATTCGAAAGAAGAAGATAGCACTGTTAACGCACATGATATTTCCCGCCGAACATTTTTATCGATCTAACGTTAGACAATTTGTAATTAAATGATAATTAGATAGATTTGTTTAATATCTAGATATGTCCAAGTAATAATTAAAGAAGCCTGTACGGTTTGTTCCCAGCATCCAAAGCACTATCTCTCATCATCTCTCATCTCATCGAGGCGTCTTACTCGTTTTTCTCTTCGTCTTCCTCGCTGTGTTCTCAGTCACCTGCAACACACTCCTCTTATTAATATAACGAGGTTGACAAATATGCGGACGAGCACATGGGCCACATCATGGTAAGTGGTCTCCAACGTCCGTAGACATTGGCAGTGTAAGAAATGTTAACCATCGCTTACATCGCCAACGCACCACAAACCTTGAGAACTAAGATGTTATGTCCCTTGTGCTTGTTACACTGGCTTACTCACCCTTCAAACCGGAACACAACAATACCAAGTACTGCTGTTTTGCGGTAGAATATCTGACGAGTGGGTATTACCTACCCAGGCGAGCTTGCAAAAAGCCCTACCACCAGTAAATCTGTCCTCCTGACCTATTCAGGTCACGGGGTCCATTCGTAACGGTGGTTAGCCAACTGCACAAGAGATATTATAGTGTTCTTACCAACATACACTCATTATCTAATGTACCAGCGATCTGATAAGAACAGACGAATTTACGTGCTATCCGAGGCAGGGAGTGTAAGCTAAATGGATGAACTGAGTTTTTCTTAGCTGTACATCATCCAGAATTAGAAGGATAACCAACTCCTCCCCAACTTATAGCAGAGTAAACAATGATATACTTTTTTATAACTTACAGTCATCGTCATCCGCACTGGAACAGCTGGCGGACTCTGTGTTGAACTGGCTGACGAGTCTTGTCTGAAACATTCAAATATATACCTTATATTTAGAATAGCAACACCAAATAACGCGATGTACGTCATATAGGCTGGTCGGTGATCAGACGTCAAGTTGTGAACATATAAGACGGGTATTTTATTATGCATCCGACGATGGAAATATAAATTATATGGTGTATCCATCAGTAGCGCGTGAGCGACCCCCTCGGTCTCTTGGTCACTTGCTCTTAAGACAGCGACAGCGCCGGACGTGCTACTGACTTATTTAATAAAATCAACATATTGGACGACAATGGCGGCCATTTAAATGGCAATCCATTTGAATTTTTGGTTTGTAAATAAAAAGTAAAGAATTTGTTGTAAGTGTGTGGGAATGGGATCTATGACAGAAAAAGGAAAGGAGCGCTGTAGACGATGACCACCAACCAATCATTTTCTCAATTCAATGTATCTTCATTCATCACTAATGTAATGGACATAATATATAAAGGTATGTTCATATATGTGTGTGAGGTTAATTGACTTCAGCACCATTTGGCTGATCATTATGGAAATTAGCATATCTGTAAACACTGACTGACTCACCATTCAATTTAGAACAACAATGCATGCTGTTGGTTGGTGCTAGAATAAGTGTTGAGAGGTTGTACCAAGACGGGTATGCACAACGCCCTTGAAAAGTTAATGTAATTGAAACTTACCTTCTTATGTTCCTCGGCGGAGGTGGAGGAGGCGTCCCCACTGAGCGCATAGACCCGGGAGAACTGGAGAGCGTCGCGCGTCGCGGTGAGCTGGTCATTGCGTGTCGAGGAGAGCTGGTCCCTGCGTGTCGAGGAGAGCTGGTCCCCGCGTGTCGAGGAGAGCTGGTCCCTGCGTGGAGGGGCGAGCTGGGCACGGGCAACGAGCGCGGCAGAGCCCGCACGCTGGCCACCACCCGCCCGCTGCACTTGTTGATGTTGGTCTTGGAGTCTGCGGTGCTGTCTCTGTCAGTTTTGGATGTGTTGATCGATGTCGTCGATGTTGTTCTCGATTTGTCGAAGGTTTTCGTCGAAGATTTGTCGTCTAAGTTTGTCGATCGAGTGCCGAGCGTGTCCGTGTCGGCGGGCACTGGAAGTACGTCAAGTGATTCATAAATATCTTAAAGTCGGAGATCACAGTAGCACTTCTTAAATTAATAAAGATTTATTTACCAGTGTACCAGGAGATCATGAGCAATAATGTGTTTCTGAACGCGGATGATAAAAATCTTGGTTATGGAGCGAGTGTCTCATGTACCAGGAGGTCAAAAACAGTGGGAAGCTCTCACTCAATCTTGTTTATGGAACGTGTCACGATTGGATTCTAAACCTATTTACACTCGCCACTACATTAACTAGGCAGTACATTTGGCACAAATGTCTGTATGTCTGTATGTGTGGTACAGATGTGTAAACGAATACTTGTATACGTACGGGCAGCGAGAACGTCGCGACGGCCGTACGTTTCGCACGCGTCGCGCTCCTCGCGGGATCACAACACGGTGTCGAGCGTGTCCAGCGAGCGCAGCAGCGCGGGGTCGCGCGCGCACCAGCGCGCCAGCTCGTCGGGGGTCACCACGCCGTCCGCGTTCGTGTCCATCAGCTGGAACGACAATCACGTCGACAACCAGTCATTTTAATTGTCCATATATACCTTTATTTATTTATTACAATATCAACACCAACAATAAGTACACTAATAAATACAATTGAGTCTTCAAACATGACGTTATACAAATCAAGTGTCTCCTAAATTATAGGTGTTGCAAAACATATCAACATTTCGAGTAAACAAAAATAATAATTTTAAAAATTAAGACATTTATGACAAATAGAAAGATTGGTATAAAATGAATAAAATATAAATATCTGAGAACATTTAAAATTTTTGAATACGATTAAAAGCAAACAAAAGTAAGAGGTACATTTATATAGAAAAAGAAGTTAAAAACAAAAATTTATTAATTATTATTGAGATATTTTTTAACGAAACTGATTCAATTGTCACTAAAAAATTATCAATACTACTTTTTTTTATTTGGTAGTTTGCTATTGACCAGCTTATGTGTTATGGATAAAAGTAAATTGGAAATTAGTGTAGAAAACCAATATCCGAGAGGACATTTTCAATAATGATTATGTCCATAATCTGGAAAACACTAGTTTTTGTTAATAGCGTCACGACCAGCGCCGTGTACTCACATGGAAGATCCGATCCACGTGATCTTCAGCGGCTGCTTTGTGTAACGGAGGAGCTGCAGCCCGGCCCAGCAACTCGTAGACGGCTCGTACCACAGCCAACATCTCGCTGCGGGAGATACGGCCATCGCCATCCACGTCGTAAAGGGCGAACACCCAGGAGAGCTTCTCCTGGCGAGAACCACGAGCCACGCGGGAGAGGGTGTCGAGGAACTCCTGAAATGCCAGGACAAATACTTGGAACGTGATGGCTCACTGTGTTGGATTGTAGGTTCGGAAAAAAATTGGTTCTAATCCAAGCACCAAGGAGTTTTGATTAGTTTTTGTGCTTATCTTGGGCTTTGTTAAAGAATATGTTGTAAGGAAAAATGCATGTGATTACACAATGGTTTACGGGCTACCTAGCAACGTCACAGTCACAAGTTCGATCCTGATCTGTTCGATTCGCCTAGTTGTCCGCACTTCTAACACAAGCTTTATGTAAGCGTCAATTAAAAAAAATTGGAAGAATATTAGGAATTCCTTAAAATACTGCCATTGTTATTATACATTTTAATAAAATTTAAATAAAAAATTAACGTATAAATTTTGACTCCTGTTCCCAACTCCAACTAAAGCAGCGAGGTGGAATGAGCTTTTTTCCTTAAAAAGGGGACCTTAGCCCAGCAGTGAGATGTTTTCTTTTATTTAAAACTACAAGAGTGCTATTCTGTACCACCCACTCATCAGATATTCTCCCGCCAAACAGCAATACTTAGCATTGTGGTGTTCCGGTTTGGAGTGAATGAGCCAGTGTAACTACAGGCACAAGACATAACATCGAAGTTGCCAAGGTTGATATTGGTGATGTAAGAGGTTTTTAATATTTCTTACCCTAATATCTATGGACGGTAACCACAAACCATCAGGTGGTCCATTTGCTATGCAGCCGCTTCAAATGTGTGTGTACCTAGTTGTGTTTACACACAAATATACAAAGCTTCTGTTGTTACACGCTACGCCACACGGTGATTGATGTGTGCGTACTGAGTTAGTCAATAAATTGCTAATAAAATTTTAAATGAGAGATTTGCTCACCTCGAAGTTTAGTTTCCCTGTCTGCTTGTGTTTGACCGTGTTGAACACGTAATGGGCGTATTGTGTCGCATCTGGAATCAATAGAACTGTTTGTATATCTACATACAAACACGCACACACACAGCGAGAGAAAAGAGACACACACACAGACACATCGAAGACTGAACACACAATTTCGTATAAATTTATGTTTATATGAAATGATATACTTTTTTTTAATATGAATATTAATTAATGAAATTCTTTTATTAGTTTTTTGTAACTAAGATGTTTTTTTATTTTTATATAATCATTTTATTTCAAACGACAATGATAATATACATATATTAATAGTAACAAGCAGATTTTACAAAATTAATTCAATAAGTAAAATTTCAATTAATAGAAACCATTTTTTCTGATCTTACAAATAACATCAGAACGCAGAGATAGAGTTATATAAGGGAGAGGGGGTATTGCCTTTATACTCACGAGGAAGTAAATAAAGCTGTAAGTAAATAGTACAGAATAACTAGAGCCTATACAAGACAATTTTGACCTTGAATCGAGGCGATATCATTGGTCGACATCTTGAATAATCTGTGATACTCATTATGGAAGTTGTAATCGGAACTTTGTGAGTAAAACTAAAGTGTATATAAGTAGTCGAGTGTAACAGTGTCGTGTTATATATAGAGATATGTTAATCGAGAACTGTGTGTGGTGTACAATACAGCAGAGCTGTTAATGAATCGCTTGGAATTTGTAAATATAAGATTGTATTTTTACTCCTTCGAATGGAATAGTTTAGGGAGTTCTACTGGTGGTAAGGCTTTGTGCAAGCTCGTCTCGGTAGATACCACCCACTCATCAGATATTCTACCGCAAAACAGCAGTACTTGGTATTGGTGTGTTCCGGTTTGAAGGGTGAGTGAGCCAGTGTAATTGCACAAGGGACATAAAATCTTAGGTCCGAATGTTGGTGGCGCATTGGCGATGTAGGCGATGGTTAACATCTCTTACAACGCCAATGTCTGTGGGCGTTGGTGACCACTTACCATCAGGTGGCCCATATGCTCGTCCGCCTTCCTATTCTATAACAAAAGGTATCTTACAGGTTTGGTAGAATTTAAAGCCTTTGTTAACGTTATGTACATTTAATAAAATCTTGTAAAATTACGTTTATTCTTATAATATAATATTATTTTATTTAAGTAGGTATTATTATATACCTACTTAAATAAAATATATTTTTAGATTTTGTTTCTTTATATCTATCTTTTTTATCTCTTTTTTGGGTATATACCAATAATCCAGTGAACGTGATACGTTATTGAATAAAGTATATTTTTCATTTGATTTTAGTTTTAAATAATATTTTGTTTTTCATTCTACATTGTGAGTATAATCATTATGCTGAGCACAAATAAAAATTCACCCCCTCGAAGGGGTGTCTTCGATATTATGCGAAGATCTCGTTGTTGCATTTAAGATATTATAATAAAATGCAAAGTGCTTGCTCCTCCACGTAAGCGATGCGGCAGAATTTAAATATTTTAAAAATACATATACACCAAAGGCAGTGGAATAAGTTGAGCGAAATAGGACCAAAATTAAAATCTCAAGCGAATATGACACTTATAACGAATAGTTAAAGTTTTAATTACGAAATGAAATTAACATTGCAAATGTTCGCAACAGATGTGGTTGAGCTTACGGAAGTTGGAGTTTATTTTAAACTTGTTAATAGGATACGATGCGGAGGCGCTTTGAATTTTTTTAAGTGCATAACTTCTTTACTTTTTTAACATATATATATATATATGTTGAGCCGTCAATGACATCGCTACTGGTCTAAGGCCTCTTCTACTTTTTTAAGAAAAGGTTTCCGCAAACACTACTTTTTTGTTATTAGTATTCTGTAATCTGTAACAGCCTGTGAAAGTCCCACTGCTGGGCTAAAGGCCTCCTCTCCTCTTTTTGAGGAGAAGGTTTGGAGCTTATTCCACCACGCTGCTCCAATGCGGGTTGGTGGAATACACGCGTGGCAGAATTTCAGTGAAATTAGACACATGCAGGTTCCCTCACGATGTTTCCCTTCACCGTAAAGCGCGAGATGGATTATAATCACAAATTAAGCACATGAAAACTCAGTGGTGCTTGCCCGGGTTTGAACCCACGATCATCGGTTAAGATTCACGCGTTCTTACCACTGGGCCATCTCGGCTTACTATTAGTATTGTTAGGCATTATTTTATCACAACATTATATCAACAGATGGCGCTGTAAGTCATTAGTTCCACTCAACCTCTCAGTATTGTATTCAATGTGTTGCCAATCGCTGGCTTTGTAATTTACTTTTCTTAAATAGTCGAGTGACCAGTGGCGACAGTTGCAGGCTGACGTCGCAAACCGATATTGTAAAAACCATTAAAACATTCTTGAAGGGTCATTCATTTCACTTGTCTGCTGTCAAATGGAGATAAAAGGGGATCGTAACCGATATTTTTTTTTATTTCACGTCCTAACAGTATGTAAATTATTTATATGTTAGTTTATGACTGTACCACCCGCCTAGGTTATGTGTTCAGGTTGTCTAGAAGAGATGTTTAATCAGCCAATAGTCCGTCTGTTATACAACACATCATACAGGGTGGACCAAAAGTCCGGTAACATTTCGAATGGTTATAAAAAATACAAAAGAGATATGAGAGAAAATATGTTTATTTATTCTAAAAGTACAAAAATCAGGGTTTTATTTTTTAAAAATAACGTCGTCCAAATGTGTCCCTTGTTTAGTTTGGCACTCCTGTAATCTAGAGCGGAAATTTTCCATCATCGCCCGACAAGTGTTTGGAGAAATGTTCTGAATTTCCTAGTGTAAATTTTCCTTTTCTAAAAATTGGGTACAGAAGATTGAGAAGACGGGTTCAACATTAAATCAACCACGATCCGGCCGACCTAAGACGTCGAGAGAGCCCGCAAACATAGAGCGCGTACGAGCATCTGTTAAAGAACAACCTGGCCTGTCTACTCGAAAGCGGTCTAGTGTTTTAAATGTGTCTAGGACATCTTTAAATCGTATTCTTCACAAGGATTTACATTTACACCCGTATAAAATTCAAATTGTACAACAATTAAGGCCAAATGACTACACTCAGAGACTGCAGTTTGCCAACGAAATGCTTGCGAGGTTTACGAGCTTCAATAACATCTTTTTCTCAGACGAGGCACATTTTCACATAAATGGGCATGTGAACAGGCAAAATTGCAGATACTGGAGTGATGCTAACCCGCAATTGAAGCACCAAAAGCCCTTACACTCGCCCAAAGTTACTGTATGGGCAGCTTTATCAGCCAGTGGAATTATCGGTTCGTATTTTTATGAGGATCAGAGAAGCCGTCCCGTTACCGTCAACACACAGCGATACATTGCCATGCTACAGAACTTTTTTGCTCCAGCATTACAGGACTACTCTGGTTTTAATCAACGGACATGGTTTCAACAAGATGGGGCCACATGTCACACCTCCAACGACTCAATAGCAGCGGTTCGTGAAATTTTTGGGCAAAAAGTCATATCCAAAAGAGGTGACATTAACTGGCCACCCCGCAGCCCAGATTTGTCACCAATGGACTTTTTCCTTTGGGGATACCTCAAAAGTAAAGTTTTTAATAACCACCCTCAGTCTATTGAAGAATTAAAAGAAAATATACGCGAGGAAATTCAGAACATTTCTCCAAACACTTGTCGGGCGGTGATGGAAAATTTCCGCTCTAGATTACAGGAGTGCCAAACAAAACAAGGGACACATTTGGACGACGTTATTTTTAAAAAATAAAACCCTGATTTTTGTACTTTTAGAATAAATAAACATATTTTCTCTCATATCTCTTTTGTATTTTTTATAACCATTCGAAATGTTGCCGGACTTTTGGTCCACCCTGTATTTTATATGTTCGTTGCAATGATCACTGTCACTAGCTCACTACAAAAACGAGGCGTGAAGAGGCCTCTTGCGGGCAGCAAGGCGAGGGTGGCTAGTGCAGAACATTCTTCCTGAATGTACTGGCCGTCGTCGCGTTTGGACTCTACTACCATTCACCATCAGGAGTAGAGTCATACAGCGACCCTCTCCACTCGTGTACATGAGGAAGTACATTGTATCTATTGCATAGATGCCAACACTACATTTGTGTACAATAAAGGAAGTTTTGCACTCTCCGGCCTCTAAGAAATGTATGCGCTCTTTTCTTAAAGGTTTTTATGTCATATCTGTTCGGAAAAGTCGCAAGCGAAAGCTGGTTCCACAAACAAATTAGGACGGCACAAATCCTGTTGACATTGGCGCTGTGGGAAATATTAACCATCCCATACGTCGTCAAAGCACCGCCAACCTTGGGAATGTCCCTTGTGCCTGTTAACACTGGTTCACCCAACCTTCAAACTGGAACACGCAAATACTAAGTATTGATGTTCGGCGAATGCACGTATTGGGTGAAATTCCTTTATGTGTGGACCCACCAACTCCTCGAAGGAAGGCACTTGCCCAGTCGTAGAATTTACTTATTTATTTATTTATTTAATCAAGGAAGACAAACAGTTGACAATACAAAAATATTTATCACATTAAGATAACATCATAGACCAATAAAGTCTTCACAAATTATTCAATCAAAAATACATAGCAGAATATAATTATAAATAATAACAAATTAAAATTAAAATTAAAGATTATTCAAAATTTTATGACGAATTAATAAATAATTTACTAAAAAAAAATTTATATACAAATTCAAATTATATTCAAGGTGACAATTTATGGTGACTTTTTATGGTGACATCATAGGTCTGTCTAGCTTTACTCCTTACTGGAATGGACTAAAGAATTATTATTTTTTTAATAACGAATCCTTCAAATTAAATATTTTTTTAATCGAAATATACTTCATTCAAGTACGCCCTCACAAGTATCGTCCTTTTACAATTTTAATTATACTAATAGTATAATTGCGAACGTAATTCTGATACGCTTCCACCGCTAAACCATTGAACCGATTTTGATGAAATTTGGTATGGATAGAACCATAAGGAAGGACAAGGGCTACTCTTTTGAAATTGACCCCTATTTTTCATGTTTTTAATCTCACTCGAAAAACGGATTAACGCGTTTTCCACACAGGAAGTAGGTATGTGGGACTCGCCAGCGCCTGGAACTACAGTGCTACGGAATACCAGCTGTACCGTCTCTTTTGGAGACGTCACGGGATCGCTTGCACATACTACCGTGACTATAACTGTACCCCAGACCTAGGTGAAAACTAATTTCAACACGAAACAACCACCGGTTTGGAATGTAGATTCTACCGAGAAGAACCGGCCAGAACCTCAGTAGTTACTCTTTTTAAGTTTTTAAAAATGTACATATACAATTGCAATGCAATAATCATATATAATATACAATTATACATATATTCCGTATGAACATCAACGAATACTAACTTCCACCGTTTATATAATCCTTTAATTATGATAAGTTATTTATTTAAAAAAAAAAGTAAGTTATGGTTAAATGAAAAAATGGTTTGCGGAATTTTACTACAGGATCGAATATATTTTATTTATTCTAGAAGCGGTGTGACTTCTATATTGAAGAGCTGTACTTACCCCCCAGGGGAAAGAACTGGGAGAAGATGTTCTTGAAGGCTTCCTCGTCCACCACGCCCGTCGGACATTCCTGGGAACAAAACGGAGCAGGTTGAATTGAATAAACGGATTGAAGTGGATATCTTACTAATATTATAAAGTAATAGTGGTGTTTTATAAGTGGTTTACTGGAGGTAGGGCTTTGTGCAAGCTCGCCTGGGTAGGTACCACCCACTCATCAGGTATTCTACCGTAAAACAGCAGTACGTGGTATTGTTGTGTTCCGGCTTAAAGGGTCAGTGAGCCAGTATAATTACAGGCACAAGGGACATAACACCTTAGTTCCCAAGATTGGTAGTGCATTGGCGATATAAGCCATAGTTAAAACTTCTTACAATGCCAATGTCTATGGGCGTTAGTGACCACTTACTATCAGGATGTCCAAATGCTCGTCCACCTACCTATACTATAAAAAAGTGGAAAGTTATGTTTGTGCGATTGTTTTTTCATAATTAAATAAATACTAAAACCAATTGGCGCATATACTACTTCGATGCTCTTTATTGTTACACATTATAAATAGAAATATTGTATAAGCATGCCCTTTACTTTATCAAATATTCTATAAGGAAACAGTAATACTTCGTATTGTCTTCCAATATGAAAGGTGACATTGTAACCACAGGCACAAGGCAGAATATCTTAGTTCTCAAGGTTTGGGATGTAAGGAATGGTTACCATATTTTACAGCTTCGATATTTATAGGCAGTAGTGACCACATACCACCAACTGTGTAGGACCACCACTACATTACATAAAAAAAAAAACTTTTGACATTTTATTCATCTATTTTATTTATGGTAAGTATAATGAAGTTTTAAATAAAACCTTTTTGCTGCCAAAAATAATAAACATTTAACTTAAGACCCCTAATAAGCTTTGCTTAGTTCAGTTAATGTTGCGCGAGAGAGATGAGCTTATTAAGAGCTTTACATAAAACTCCGCACTCTCATTTATAATTCACTAATCACGTATTTTATTATCCATAATTATGAGAATTAATGGAATTGCATTCATATAATATATATATTAATAAATAAAATTTAAGTGTCCGTCTGTGATTTTAAAATCTTCCTGTTTTAAAGTTTTTTTTTTATAGGATAGGAAGGAAGTAAGCGATGGCTAACATTTCTTACAATGCCAATGTCTATGAGCGTTAGTGACCACATACCATCAGGTGGCCCATATGCTCGTCCACCTTCCTATGATATCAGACGGTTTATACCGTAAATGAAACATATTATAAAACAAAGTCTCCCCCGCGTCTGTGTGTCCGATTAATATAAAAAAAAACTAACCGATTTTCATGTTCGCACCGATGGACGAAGTGATTTAAGAGGATGGTTAAGGTGTACAATTCGTTATGGTTTTGTGTAAATTGACTGACGATATGGCGATGATTGTTAAAGATTTCGGAAAAAATCATGCCGACTGGTATATTTACTTTGTACGATGTTATATAAATATGTTACGTAAAACTTTTTTCTTTTGCGAAGCAGCGACCAGCCAGTGTCAAATATTTATAACCTATAGACATTGGCAGTGTAAGAATTGTTAACCATCGCTTACATCACGAATGCGCCACCAACCTTGGAAACTAAGATGTTATGTTCCTTGTGCCTGTAATTACACTGGCTGACTCACCTTTTAAACCGGAACACAACAATACTAAGTACTGCTGTTTAGCGGTAGAATATCTGATGAGTGGGTGGTATATATCCAGACGAGATTGCACAAAGCCCTGCCACCAGTAAAACAGTCATACAGTTACAACGTTAATTAATGTTTTACGAAATGGCGTAGATGCTTTGAATGAATTGAAATTGACATTCAATGACCGTTGAATCACAATAACGAGGCTGTTAGCTGCTCGTACACGCCGCGTCCAAACCATTGATAGCCAATTAGAAGGGGAATCGGTGACAAAACAATTGCTTGTATATTTCCAATTAGTTTCAAAACAGAACATGCTTTATTCAAGTAGATTAAATTAAATTTAAAGCCGGTTGGTTATGTAGATTCTACCGAAACCCGGCGAGAGGAAAACGAGAAATAAGTTTTAAATTAAACTAAAAACGCGAACATGTCTCCGTTGTTAAGTCGTTTTTCTGTCAAAGGAATTACTAACTAATAATAATAACCACCACCTGATGGTCAGTGGTCACCACCCATGTGTCTTAAAACGCCGATGTACACTATAAGTTAATCACCAACCTTGGGAACTAAAATGTTAGGTCCTTGTATTCACCCTTCAAACCCACAATACTAAGTACATCTGATGAGTGGGTGGTGCCTGCCCAGATGCACCAATTATTCGTATCTCACCTGTTTAAATCCTCGATACATAAGTTTTATCTCGTGCTGCGTGAAGTGGGACGCCCTGGCCAGAGCCTCTGGCGGCTCGGGTCGGTACCGCGACCCCGGGCACCAGATGTTCGAGCCGGTCTCTTCGAAGTCCTCATCTGCAAGATACGAAGGATGTTTTTACAACTATCAATTCACATTTACAGACTTTTCTATGTGTAAACATCTCAACGCTCAGCACACGGTAACTAACTGAGACTTCGAGCGTCAGACGAGTAAGGGTAAGACTTCGAGTGTCAGGTGACGTCAGCGTAAGATTAGTTGTAGTGAGAACGTAAATTCGTGAAATCGGTGCACGAGCACACACTCGCATGTTTACATGTCAATTCTCGTGAGTACCGCGGCGCTCAACACAATTTTTCTTTTAACTGCGATATATATTTATTTAGATTCACCAATAAATATTCACACCATTTCATATACAATATACATTTAATGGTTCGTTAATGGTAAACTGTACATACTAAGAAAGATTGAAAATCAATTAAAATAATTAATATATACATTGCTTTTTGGTTAGCGTTATTTATTGAAATCATATATAATTGAAGTAAACCAATAAATACATCTCGAATAAAATGTATAAAAACATACATACATACATACGTTACATTAAAATACACGTTAAGTCGTTGTAATAGCTACTGTAATCTGATACCTCGACATATAAGATCTTTTTTTTTTTAAACTATCACGTGACCCAGATGTAAAAAATTTAAATAATTATTGTAAAAATGATTAATTGAGGAAAACCACTTAACTTACTTATTGTAAATAAAAAGAGATTCGTTAGTTATATATCAACGACGTATATAGCCTAGCCTAGAAGTATTTCGGCCACGGCGGTCAATCTCAAGAGAGATTAGTAAACAGCGCAGAACATACCATAGTGCACAAGTGTGTGCGCAAACACAGGTGCACTCTCTATTCCCTAACTCTCATAATTACTGGTGGTAGAGCTTTGTGCAAGCTCGTCTGGGTAGGTACCACCCACTCATCAGATATTCTACCGCAAAATAGCAGTACTTGATATTGTTGTGTTCCAGTTTGAAGGGTGAGTGAGCCAGTGTAATTACAGGCTCAAGGGACATAACATCTTAGTCCCCAAGGTTGGTGGCGCATTGGCGATTTAAGCGATGGGTAACATTTCTTGCAGAGCCAATGTCTAAGGGCGTTTTGTGACCACTTACCATCAGGTGGCCCATATGCTCGTCCGCCTTTCTATTCTATATAAAAAAAAACTGATGGAACGGCAATCCGACGCGACCGGAAAGAGTTCAGACGAAGGACCAACAGCTTTACGTACTTTCTGAGGCACGGGAGTGTACACATACACGTTATTGGTTCGACCTGGGATTTGAACCCAGGACCTCCGTGTCTGCAGCCTTACATCTAGCCACTGGACCGACGAGGCAGTTAAGCCGAGTCAAGTATGTAGTCGCAAGGGAATAGAGAGTGGAGAGACATGACGTCTTTGCCTAGAAGTGAAGTGAAACAAAAATAAACAACTAAGGAATATAAGCTGAATAATTACCTTCATTCTGTCTATACAAATAAACAATTCGTCTTTGGCCTACTTTATACAGCCTAGACCAACCACAGGAGGGACAAAGACAGATGAACAACTTTGACCTTGAATCGACGCGATACCATTGGTCGACATCTTGAATAATCTGTGATACTCATTATAGTCGGTGTTATCGGAACTTTGTGAGTAAAACTAAAGTGTATATAAGCAATTATGTGTAATAATAGTATATATGTCTTGGAAAGCGATATCGTTTAATATTAAGTTGCTGATTTGAGTATCATACTACCAGAGAAGGTAAACACCGTGACGTCACGTGTTATTGTAAACGGGCAAGTGGTCAGAGTCGTGTCGGGAAGTGAGGAATTGAAAAGGCACATCCGACGTCGAACGCCGACCAGGAGACTTCTCCAAAACGAACCTGTCGGCTTAACTAGTTTACTCTTAAGTGTTTATTGTGTTCATGATAAAATAAAGTAAGGTTATACGAAGTGCACACTATCACTTTCGCCACCTACGCAATCGACCCTGTACCACCTACTCAAGATGGGACAGTTGTATCGCTCAGCCGTCGAATCCCACCGTATATATTTTGAATATGAAATTAAAGTGTCTGTCAGTGATTTCAAAATAAATGCCTCTTTTTAAGTTAATACGACTACTCACGAGTTACTTAAATAAAAACAACCATTTTTTTTATTTTAAACTGCTACTTATTTTAAATATTATATATGTATAATTCAAATAGAGATTATGTACGTTACGCATATATACACTAACCGTTTCTTGATACTTGAAACTCCTTGGTCTTTATAACAGCGTTGTTAAAAAAAAAAGACGCGCGCCATGTTCAAACCGCCATTTTGTTGTCTGACAGAACGGTAAAGTAATTAATTCATTATTGGCGCGAATTGTGTTTTGTTGAACGTGTTCAAGTGTTATTTGGATTTTTATGAGTAGTGGAGTTATTTACATCAATTTGTATGATTTGGTGTTCTATGTTTGAAAAGACCATTTCGAGGATTTTATGAAACCAGTTTCACTTCTAGATGCTAAATATCGTATATATGTATTTTATATGACGAGCCGGTTGACGTGGTTGGTAGACACTTGCCTTTCACGGCGAAGGTTGTGGGTTCGATTCCCACCCAGGACAGACATTTGTGTGCATGAACATGTCTGTTTGTCCTGAGTCTGGGTGTAATTATCTATATAAGTATGTATTTACAAAAGAAAAGTAGTATATGTAGTATATCAGTTGTCTGGTTTCCATAGTACGAGCTCTGCTTAGTTTGGGATCGGATGGCCGTGTGTGAATAATGTCTCAGGATATTTATTATTATTATTATTATTATTCAACGAATACTACAACTTATATTACTAAAAATACAGTACATTAGCCGTTAACAGAGTTCACTTATATATTTATCTGTTCCAATTAAAGCGTAATGGTTGTTAATATATAAACCGATATAAAAGTCACCATCACGATCCTGACTATTGGGCTATTGTCACCCCTCAAAACAAGCTGTACCCTCAATTGTAGGGGTAAATAGGAAAATTAGTTATTCCTGAAAAAGCTGCGGCAGTGTTCTTTGAGAGAAAAAAAAACGTTTACGTGAATACAGGAATTCGTGTTTGCTCAGCGAGATGTTTATGAAAGACGCTAAAAATACGAGAACAAGTGGCCGAGCGAGGTGGAGCTCGAAACGTAAGAGAAAGCGGTTTTGTTATGCAAAAAATATTACTTTTTTAGTATAGATGGCGGACGGGCCAATGGGACACCCGATCGTAAGTGGTCGCCCGTAGACATTGGCGATGCAACAAATATTAACCCAATCGCCATCATGCCTGTAGTTACACTGGCTCACTCTGTACATCCTGTGCTTAATCCGATGATACGTTTACTTACAATTTCAAATTTGACAACTCTTTTTTCTAGTTGATTTTTGGTCTTGGAGAACGCCCTGCATACGCTTGACGTGTGTCCCGCAGGAGGCTCAGCCGCGAATCGTTTCCTTTTTCATGAGAACACATGTTTACCTCCTCAGGAGTGCCACAGTGAGACACCGAAGCACAAACCTGACGTGACGTGACGTAGACGGCCATTGGATTTCCGTTCAATTATATTATGAAAGTAAAGGATTTAATAAACACCGATGCTAGAACAAAAATATATGCACTAAAATATCACCAGCTCAATTTGCTAGTCACCTTCAAGCATGGCCGGAATCAGTTCAAAAGACATAATACCTTATGTTAAACTCAACGCTAGGACCAACGCGTATATAATTTAGAATAACCTAATATTTATTTAAGTTGATTATAAATTTTGTTTCAGTAAACAGTAAAAGTAACAGCCTGTAAATGTCCCACTGCTGGGCTAAGGCCTCTTCTTCCTTTTTGAGGAGAAGGCTTTGGAGCTTATTCCACCACGCTGCTCCAATGCGGATTGGTGGAATACACATGTGGCAGAATTTCAGTGAAATTAGACACATGCAGGTTTCCTCACGATGTTTTCCTTCACCGAAAAGCACGAGATGAATTATAAAGACAAATTAAGCACATGAAAATTCAGTGGTGCTTGCCCGGGTTTGAACCCACGATCATCGATTAAGATTCACGCGTTCTTACCACTGGGCCATCTCGGCTTTTTGAATTTTTTTTCAATGTTATTTAATTTCGTGATATTTTTTTTTAACAACAACCAACATTAAAAATGATTAGACTTTGGTATAAATAGCGATGTATTAACAATGGACGGATATAATTATTGTTGAACTTGAGCAGCCTGCCTGTTAGTAAATATTGTTTATAACCACATAACACTTATTTCGCTATCCTGGCCCACCTTCTGTTTCACTTAGGACACTATAGTCACACCGCCCCGTTCGTGACTTGTAACACGGGCGGATCTTGAAACTGAAGCCGTTGTCGAGTTAGTCCCTCGAAAACAAACGCGCTAATTGCGAACATGGCTGCGATTTCTTTGTTTCGTTTCAAACATCTTTATTTGTTTGTTCATAAATCACGCTTTGAGTTTAAAGTTAAAATGAGGCCTTTCTTAAAACGTAAAAGGTTTTTCCAGAAATTCCGATGTACACTGTTAATACCAGGAACAAATATAAACTCGCAACTATTTTTACCTAATTGCAAACGGTTAGTAAGTCTTTTATGGGACAATGTATACGCTTTTACAACAGGATCCCAGAAACGTTCAAAAATTCAATTGTGAGATTCAAAAGAATCGTTAATGAACGCTCGTGTGCTAAGGGATAGAAAAATATAATTCTATTATTGTATATAACTTTTAATTATTGTAAAATATGAGATAAATAAATCTTTCAATAAATCGCTGAATTTCATTCGCCGGTTCTCCTCAGGTCTGCGGTGTTTATTTCCGAACCGGTGGTAGATTTATGACAATCAATAAGCAAGTGTAACGCTTCTATATTGAATAAAGATTTTTACTTTGTCTTAGTAAGACTCTGCAAGGCCGTCTGAACTTCTGGCACAAGCAATTTTATCACTATGATTTCCTGAATCTTTAAGCACAAATAACGCTTGAAAAGCGTGCTTGCTTGGCTCAGATTTCTTAAATCCACCAACACGGTACGAATACACATACAAATTACTTCTAAAAGCATAATTAAGCACAAAGATCTTGAAATTTGTCACATACAAAGAATTTACAGCGAATTCCAAATGGATTATCTTTCCAACTTAGAGGTGGAAACAGTCGGTTAACATCCGTTCGCGCGACACGTAATCTCCGAACGTGACACAAATACAGCGCTTTAGAAATTGATCAATTTAAAGCAATTTTCATGCGCCATATACGAGCGCTTTGTTTAAACGAATGATTTTGGGAGTAAGCGTTGATGCTTTAAGCGAAACTTCGGTAGCGCTTTAAGCGATTTGCGGAATGGTATCGGTTTAAAGAATATGTGAATGATGGAAAAAAGCGCTGAGTGCTATCGCTCAAGCCTCCAAACAGCAACACTTAGTATTATTGTGCTCTGGTTTGAAGGTACAGTGCATGTTCACGGTCACATTGCATTATGTCAAATATTATTTTATTTTTTCTTTTCGTTACTAGATGGCGTTAGTTGTGTTTTAAATCGCGCTATCGTTATTAATTTCTGTAAGTACTTAATAAGGAACCTATTTAAAACGTAAGATCAATAAAGCTACCCGACCAACCGTATATACTCGGTGGTTTTATTCTAAAAGTAGTACAGTTCAGCTGGGTAGCCCCAAAAAGTGTATCTACTACTAGTGTTTACTGGTGGTAGGGCTTTGTGCAAGCTTGTCTGGTACCCTGGTTGCTAGGTACCCACCCACTCATCAGATATTCAACCGCAAAACAGCAGTACTTAATATTGTCGCGTTCCGGTTTGAAGGGTAAGTGACCCAGTGTAACTACAGGCACAAGGAACATAACATCTTAGTTCCCAAGGTTGGTGGCGCATTGGCGATGTAAGCGATCGTTAACATTTCTTACAATGCCAATGTCTATGGGCGTTCGTGACCACTTACCATCAGGTGGCCCATATACTCGTCTGCCTACCAATAAAAAAAAAAAAAATAGCACAAAGGCGTAACATCTTAGTAAATATAATACACAGCGTCAATCTCAAACGACTATCACGTGACCGATTTGCCAGTCTGCCTGCCTATATTTACACAAAAACATCTGTATAGTTAGTTCGAGTAATAAACCTCATTTTCTTGTTTAATATTTTCTTCCAACATTTGTTAACCTAACCTGCATATTCTAAGCGAACGTTGTCAGGTCTAAAGTGCCAGTTACACACAGCTCACTCACACAGCGCTTCACAAATACAAAACAAAACGGGGCCAAACGACTTCTCAGAACACACGGAGAGCTCGATCTACATAAAACAAAGTATTCTTTACAATAAAAAACGCAACAACGTTTCAGGTTTCTGATTAGCTTTGAGAGTAAATTTGTATCTAAATAAAGGTTATATAGCTTCATTTTTAATAAGTCTTACCCTTAATGGGGGGGGGGGGACTGCGTTGAGTCAACACGGACCTGAAGGATTGTGGGATTGTGCCCGTGTTGTTCACTCGTGGATTCGTGGAAGGTTCGATCTTAGACAGTTAGTCTCCAAAATATCTAAGACCGTTCATTACCTGAGTTAGTCGGCGAGGGACCTGTTGGGAGAAACGTAGCAATGAATGGACACGAATCCCTGCCCCATTGGAACAGGGAACAGGGACCCCTTCACCGACCGCCCAGTAGACGTTGACGTGTGTGTCCAGTGTGAATGGTCAGGGACACTGTAGGACTTCGCCACGACCGTTTCGCAAAGACCTACATAAGCTACATAATATCACCTGCCATAACTCGCGAGCGGCGTGCACAGATATTAGTCATGTATATATTTTTATATATAACCCGCTGTAACTGTGACTTCAGGGGAGTGGAGTTCACTTAATGATTATAAAACCACGCGCACGATAAAGCAGCTCGAAAGCGCTTTTCCTTTCAGCTTGATTTTTAGATAAATAAATTGTAATCGTCTGGATAAAGCAGCTTCCTGATTGTGAAATAATGATTAAAATCTACGCCTTCGTTTCAGAGTTTATCAATAACAAACACATTTTTCCCTTTAATAATATTCCGTAACGTAACGGCCTGTGAATGTCCCACTGCTGGGCTAAAGGCCTCCTCTCCCATTTGAAGAGAAGGTTTGGAGCTTATTCCACCACGCTGCTCCAATGCGGGTTGGTGGAATACACATGTGGCAGAATTTCAGTGAAATTAGACACATGCAGGTTTCCTCACGATGTTTTCCTTCACCGTAAAGCACGAGATGAATTATAATCACAAATAAAACACATGAAAATTCAGTGGTGCTTGCCCGGGTTTGAACCCACGATCATCGGTTAAGATTCACGCGTTCTTACCACTGGGCCACCTCGACTTATTTAATAATATCAGTGCACATATATTTAATTAATGAAACCAGCTCCCATCTCGTAATCACTACCTTTCCGATATTGAAATTATAATTTTTCAATTTTCAAAAGCCGCCCCCTCACTTAGCTTGATTAAAAACCGCAAAGCATAATGATAGGAAATTATGCCACGCCACGCCGGAGACCCTGACTCTCCGTACTTTTTAGATTAAAACAAGATTTTAAAGATAGATAACCTCAAACGAAGCTCGTGGGTTCGAAGCCGATTGAACACAAATGATTATTGATTTGCATTAATTGTGCTTTAAAGCTCCGTGTATGGACCTTATGGACTAAGCCTTCTTCTCGAGAAGCTTTTGCTCAGCAGTGGGTCATTAATATTTCATTTCATTGCATAAACTAGATAGCTATATAAATTTACTTTTCTTCAAGGCTCACAAAATATAAAAACAAAAACTATCCGCTAGATGGAGCTGCAGTATTTGAACCTCTGTACCACTCGACCGGTCCCCTATAAATAGAAGGGAGAGGAACCGAGAGTCTCCTGGTAGAAATGAAATTCCTTTTGACATAACTCATGTATTAAACTGTTACAAAGAAATATTTATATAAAAAAAAACGTTCGAGATTTATTACTTACTTAGTTTTACTGGGTGGTTGGTCTTTGTGCAAGCCCGTCTGGTTAGGTACCATCCACCCATCAGATATTCTACCACAACAGCAATACTTAGTGCTGCTGTGTTCTGGTGATGCAGGTACAAGACATAACATCTTAGTTTCCAAGGTTGGTACGCATTCACGTTGTTTTTTTTTAAACGTATAGGCTAGCGCTTGACTTTTATCACACCTGATGGAAAGTGAGATACAGTCAAGGATGGAGCGCGCTTGCCTAGATACCATATTGTAGGTGGTGGGGAAAACGGAAGTCGGGAGGGTGTTCCAGACCTTGGCGGTGCGTATCAGAAACGAGAAAGCAAATCGTTTCGTACGTGTTTTAAATACATCAACGTACGTACGAATGTAACGTACGAATGTAGATCCTTTTGATGCCTCGCAGTTCTATAGTAAAAAGTTGACAAATCAAATAGTTCTTGAGCACACTCTGCGAAATATATCTTGTAGAATACCGACAGACAGGCAACCTTACGACGATGTTAACATTTCTTACAATGTCTATAGGCGATGGTGACTATTTACCTTCAGGAGGCCCGTTAACCCGTCGGACATCCTATTTTATACGAAAAGGAGTGAAAACTTGAAACTGATAAATATATTAATCCAATTTCCAAATTTATTGGCACTCCAAGTAATAATTCTATCCCTCTTTATTGTATAGCTTCTTATACATCAATATGCACAGTATGTCGCAGACTCGGTACAAAACATTAAAACAGCTTAATTTACATAAATAATAGTTAAATAATATATACATTTCTAATATTTAAATTATTTGTACTTTCAACGATTTCATTATATTAACATTAGCTTTTCAGTGACGACATAATCAGCGCAACGCGCCTGAAGAAGTTATCATTTAAAAATAACATACACGCCTCACACACAAGGGCGAGAGACATGACGTCATAAGATATCGTCATGACGTTCTTCGCCACGGCACACGAGTCGGACTTACCGAGGCGCGATACTAAACGTCACACATCTCAATTGTCATAATAAAAACCAAAGAGATATGTCTCAGGATGGCCAGTAAGCGCTGAAGCGCTGTACTTTTTTAACACAACACTTATCTCAGAAATAAAAGTGATATTTCATCGTCGCTTTGAAGCACCATTTATCCCGAAGGGCTCTCCAGAGGTAAATAGCTTTCGAAAGATGACACGATATTTTATTGTGTTATGAAATTAAACGACTCGCATAAATTTACCTGTTTATAAAGAATCCATACAAAAATATAATAATTTGTTTGTTTGTTCGATGGCGATTATCTCTAAAACTACAAGACTGGTTCGGCAACTGTTAAGAAGATTCTGGACTCAACACCAACCAGACCAGAGGAATCAATAATCCCACGAAGAGAACTAACACCATAGAAGTCAACTGGCACACATTCCGTGTCAATTGTCATCTGTTCTCTACGACGTCAAAAGTTTTTAATCCTGAAACAGACTGTGAGGCTGGTAATAAACACACAACACATTAAGATAGACTCGGACAACACGATTGTGGAAATACAAATATACAAAGGCACGATTTGAAAGGACTTGAAATCTTCTACATATGTATAAGCGAATACCACTAATCACGAAATAAACTGTCCGCCCGATTGACTTGAAATCTGTCACAGTTACTCCTCCCCCGACGTAGACATAACATACATACATACATACATTTTTCGTGTTTTCTACCCGTGCGAAGCCGGGGCGATTAGCTAGTAAATAATACTCACTTTAAACAGAGGCAAATGGGCAGGTAGCCCACCTGACGACATTGGCGCTGTGAGGAATATTAACCACCCTCTACATCCAGTGCGACACCTTGCAACACAACAATACTAATTGCTGTATGGCGGTAGAATATGATGAGTAGGTGGTACCCAGATGGAGCACTAATATCTACCACCTAGTAAACTAACGTGTACAATAGTACACTAAAGTGTCTGCCACGTGATCTTTACACCAATTCACTAATTATGTTTCAATAAGTGAAGGGATTGTAATGAGTAAAAAATTTTTTTAATCTATATATTATGTATTTTCATATATTTTTTATAATACATTTAAATATAAAGAAGCGAGATGGGTCAGTAAATTTTAACCGATGATCGCAGGTTCAAATCCACTGAATTTTATGTGCTTAATATGTTCTTGATCTCGCGCTTGGAGGAGGAATGGATGGGTCAGAAATTCTCTCACATTTATGTCGTAGTGTTTGTAAGTTTCTTGCCGGTATTAGTAGAATCTACATTCGGACCAGGTATCTCTACAATCCATCTATACTCTGGTACGCTTTAACTGCTAAACAATTTATTTATACTCTGTTAAGCTATTACTAGAGAAGGTTTGGAGCTTATTCCACCACGCTGCTATAATGCGGGTTAGTGGAATACGCATATGACAGAATTTCATTGAAGTTAGACACAAGCCAGTTTCTTCACGATGTTTTCCTTCATCGTCAAGCACGAGGTGAATTACAAACACAAATAAAGCACATGGAAATTGAGTGTTGCTTGCCCGAGTTTGAAATCATGATCCTCGGTGAAGATTCACGCATTGTAACCACATCTCGGCTCTTTATATGTAGACGTTGGCGATGTAAGAAATGTTAACCATCGCTTACATCGCCAATGCGCCACCAACCTTGGGAACTCATATATTATGACCCTTGTGCCTGCACTCACACCTCACCTCCCTTATTTAATTTTGACAGATATTGTAAAACGCAACTGAAACAAAGAACGCGTGTGTCGATTGTGTGTCGTTATCGTTTGAAACAAACGATGTTCGAAGACAGTTCGGCGCCGTTCGCCTAGTTGACGTCAATGAAGCATTGTACCCGCGAGATTGTGTTCAGAACGAGACGCCGTTATTTACGATCTGACAGTCAATGGACGACGATATCGTTCGGGTTTATTTATTTATTTATTTTTACTTGTAATCAACAGCGTTACAAAAATGGTTGTATAGTTATTACTCATTACTGAAGTAAAGCCACATAGGATTACAATTTTATAATACAAAGCTTCAGAAAAAATAAAAGTAAAGACATATTATAAGTGTTAATATTAACAGTAAAAATATAAAATAAAATAAAAACATTCTTGCTTCATATTAATGCGAGAATTCGTATGTATTGTTTGTGTTTGTGTTCACTTGTTTGTGTGTGTGTGTGAGTGCGTGCGTGCGTGCGTGTGTGTGTGTGTGTGTGAATGTGTGTGTGTGTGTGTGTGTGTGTGTGCGCGTGTGTATCGTGTGTTTGTGTTGTGTATTCACTTTATTTTTACGATGAATTTGAATTATTTCTCTTTTCAATTGCATTTTGTGTTTTAAAATAAGCAATTATAATTGATGTTCTATATAAATATTTTTATCAATTGTCTCTGGACAATAACACTGGCATACCATCGTAGCTGTCACGGATGTCAATTGTTTTTTTTAACTCTTCTTGGCGGTTAGTTGTTATCTGTCAGTGTGAGATATCGATGTGATCTGTAAATCATTTTTATCGTGTAATTAGCTAATTCTAATTGTTCCTTTCGTGTCTTGATAAATGTTTAAATTCGTAATTTTGTGATTTTTATATATATTGCCTGGGTCCATATTTCCTGATAGTTACAATGCAGGTGTGTTCAAATCCAGGGTGAACGGGTTCGTTCTGGGCAGGCACGCTCCATCCTAGACCGTGACTATGCTTAAGATCAGGCAAGTCAACGGTCGAGTGCTTGCCTATTAACGGTAAAAAAAAAAACATATACTAGTCGCTTTACCCGCAGCTTCGCTCACTAGTAATTCAGAATTGCTAAAATCAATTTCCATAACTCTTTATTCAGAAATGAAGCATTTTCGTACAAACTTTCATTCCTTTCATCACTACCCTGGCGGTTAAATTTTCAAAAACCCTTCCTCAATGCTAACCTACTGCGTAAAAGGAACCCCGTATGCAAATTTTCGTGTCGCCAGCTGCAGTAGTTTGAAATTTGTTTGGCTGTGCGTTGTTATGTCAGTCAGTCAGTTATTCTTTCATATATATAGATTATTCATTTTTTTTTATAGAAAAGGAAGGTGGACGAGCATATGGGCCACCTGATGGTAAGTGGTCACCAACGCTCTTAGACATTGGCATTGTAAGAAATGTTGCCAATCGCTTAAATCGCCAATGCGCCACCAACCTTGGAAACTACGATCTTATGTTCCTTGTGCCGGTAATTACACTCGCTCACTCATCCTTCAAACCGGAACACAACAATACCAAGTACTGCTGTTTTGCGGCAGAATGTCTGATGAGTGGGTGGTACCTACCCAGACGAGCTTGCACAAAGCTCTACCACCAGTAAAATATGTATTATTGGGATGTAAAGCTATGCGTTTATTGTTATATAAATGTTCCTGTGTAATAGTATCACAAGTATCTTTTGTCGTCCTTTTACAATCAAGTCACTCCTGCGTGTCGTTTCTGTAATGAACTTATTTCAATTATCCGTAATATTGACTTTTCCAACAGTACATATATACATGTATGTAGACCTGGTACCACCCACTCATCAGATATTCTACCGCAAAAACAGCAGTACTTGATATTGTTGTGTTCCGGTTTGAAGGGTGAGTGAGCCAGTGTAATTACAGGCACAAGGGACATAACATCTTAGTTCCCAAGATTGGTGGCGCATTGGTGATGTAAGTGATGGTTAGCATTTCTTACAGTGCCAATGTCTAAGGGCGTTGGTGACCAATTACCATCAGGTGGCCCATACGCTTGTCCGCCTACCTATGCTACAAAAAATGTATTAAGTAAAAAAATTAAAATATATTATAATATGTATTGATTGCTGCAACGATATTGTAACATGGTTATTTTCAAAATATCTGTCTAGTTTCGTTTTTGTTTAACTGAAATTAATAATCTAATAGTTTTCTTTTTGGTATTTTTTACTATGTGTACACATATTTACGTAGGGCTTTGTACAAGGCCGTCTGGGTATGGTACGATCTATTGTTGTGTTCCGGTTTGAAGCTCGAGTGAGCCAGTGTAACTACAAGCACAAGTATAACTGATATCCCAAGGTTGGTGGCGCATTGGCATGTAAGGGTTGGTCGGTAACAGCCTGTAAATGTCCCACTGCTGGGCTAAGGCCTCTTCTCCCTTTTTTGAGGAGAAGGCTTTGGAGCTTATTCCATCACACGCTGCTTCAATGCGGATTGGTGGAATACACATGTGGTAGAATTTCAGTGAAATTAGACACATGCAGGTTTCCTCACGATGTTTTCCTTCACCGAAAAGCACGAGATGAATTATAATCACAAATTAAGCACATGAAAAACTTCAGTGGTGCCTGCCCGGGTTTGAACCCACGATCATCGGTTAAGATTCACGCGTTCTTACCACTGAGCCATCTCGGATTTTTTTGGAATTTCATAGCCGAAAAGGGTTGGTCAATATTTTTTTACCAGTTACCTACAAGTCATCAAAATATGTGTTTAACACGAGAACCAGCGAAAACATATTCTCATTTCTACATCATTGTATTCCAAGCGATCCGATTAAGCGATCTGAAGGCGAGCGAGTCGTTAGTAAAGCAACGGCCACACCTGTGCAATCAAACGACGCGATAACCGTGAAAGGAGTCGACAGTTACGTTTCACGAGTGTGACTGTTGTTTTTACCTCTGAATTCCAGTTTCGCATTACCGACTAGTTTTAACGTAGCGGTTATCTTTTTATTCATTTCAATGCATTTTAATTTATCAGCTGTTTCATATAAGGCATTTTTGGACCGTGATAACAAATGTCGTGTCTTCTTCTTTCGAATATCAAATTATTGATGATAGAAAGAGACAAATAAGTGTTTAACAAAAACCCCGCAGCAACTTTTATGAGTAAACGAACGAACTAACGAATGAGTTACTTCGAAATATATATAATGATAGAAACTTTTTGATTTGTTTATTAATAAGCATTAGTCGCAATCTTTAAAAACCTACCATTTTAACGTATATAGTCTAGCCTGTGAATGTCCCACTTTTGGGCTAAGGTCTCCCCTCCCTTTTTGAAGAGAAGATTTGAAGCTTATTGCACCACGCTGCTCCAATGCAGGTTGGTGGAATACACATGTGGCAGAATTTCAGTGAAATTTGAAACATGCAGGTTTCCTCACGATGTTTTCCTTCACCGTCAAGCACGAGATGAATTATAATAACAAATTAAGTAATAATATAATACATTTAAATTAGATAGCAAGGGGCAGCTTAAAAAACATGGTGATTTTGGTTTCGATAACTCGCAAATATCAATATTAATTTTGAAATCATACATACAGCACATACATTTTATTTATATATATAGATCGATACTAAAGTTATCATTGAACGGTCTGTCCGTGTGTACTTATGTTATGTAATTTGCAATTTCGATTCAAAACACAATTACATAGCGACAGCTCAGAGTCGCAGCGCTCGGCGTAACGTTATAAATCCCTCACGTGTCAAACTGATTGACACTTTAATCTCACGGGACAAAGGCCACATTCCCTTGTACGATACACATCATCAGATACAGAGTACCTGTCGTACAGAGGCATCATTTAATAATGTTATGGAACATGTCCCTATTTGCTTAATTTGTGTTTGTGATAATTCATCTCATTCACGGTGGTGAAGGAATGCATGTGTCTAATTTCACTGAAATTCTGCCACATTTGTATTGCACCAACCCGCTGCTCCACACCGTGGTGGAATAAGCTTCTAACCTTCTCCCCAAAAAGGAGAAGAGGCCTTAGCCCAGCAGTGGGACATTCACAAGCTGTTACTGATTTCACATCACGTAAAAAGTTAACTAACGATAACTTCAAATTTGCGCCAATGCAGTGAAATGTAATATTCGTGTAGAGCTTAAGTAATTTAAATTTGGAAGCAACATTTCATAGCCGAAAACACTTTATAAACCTGCCAGTCATTTAGTAAAATCGATAAAACCTTTTTAGATTGTCTGACTCAATAAATCAAAATCGTCCGTTTATATTGTGTTTAGTTTCAATGGCTAATACAGATGCAGTCGAACATGGATGAATGAGGTTTCAAGGGGCCGCAATCTCTTTCTCTTTATATAGGTTTTTCACTTACTTGAATTTCCAGCTTGTGGACGTCGCTGAAACTGGCCGACAGATGGCATTCCTGAGCCTACACTTTTCTACGAGACTGTACTACTTTATAGTTTATATAACTTTTTAATGGAATGAGTTAGAAACAAGAAATTTTGTATGCTAGTCAATTAAGGATACACAAAAGAGATAAACGCGCTCAAGAGTTATTTGCATATAAGCCATGATCAATAGACCGCGCGCTCCCGTCAGAAAAATGTAAAAAAACTATATTTAAAATTTCTGCGCAGCATTTTTGTGGTTACTATCTCTTTTGTGTATCTTTAGTTAACTAGCATACAAAATTTCAAGTTTCTAAGTCAACGCGTTAAAACGTTACATAAGCTACAAAGTAGTACAGTCTCGTAGAAGAGTTTAGGCTCAGGAATGTCATCTGTCGGCTGGTTCTGTCGGCTAGTTTCAGCGACGTGCTTGTGGAGGTACAGAAATTACCATTATCACACATAGAAGTTAAATAAATGTTACAGCAAATACGCAGCGAATGAATGTATGTATTATATGGCATAAATTTTACTCATAACAAGGAAACGATAAATCTTACACGTCTATTAAAAATACCGTTACTTTTTTCTGTTTTTACATGCGTTTCTAATATTATATACTAAGACTATCATACATATTCTTTTATATAGAATAAGAAGGCAGATGAGCATCTTGGCCACCTGATGGTAAGTGGTCACCAACGCCCTTAGACATTGGCATTGTAAGAAATGTCAACCAACGCTTACGTAGCCATTGTGCCACCAACCTTGGAAACTAAGATTTTACGTCCCTTGTGCCTGTAATTACACTGGCTCACACACCCTTCAAACCCGAACACAACAATATCAAGTACTGCTGTTTTGCGGTAGATTATTTGATGAGTGTGCACCTACCCAGACGAGCTTGCACAAAGCCCTACCACTAGTATCATACACATTAAGACTATCTTAGTATTGATTAAGGACTAGCCTTCATGCCTTCAACTTTTATCCCTTTAAAAGATTACTCCGAAGAAAAAACAGACAATAATATAAAATTATGTATTTACTTGTTTTAACTTTGATAACTGTCGATTTAAAGGTTAAAAGTATCGTATATATAATACGTCAATAAGTTCTAAATTTAAATGATTATACTATTACAAGTATTACTTACATAATTCTATTATATAATAAAACCTTCTCGCGTCGCATCTTATGTAAGTTTCATATGTATTGGTTTGGTTTGTCAGTTAGGCAGGAACAAAAAAAAAACTCATTTATATCCCGGGACATTATTCACATACGGCCATCTGATCCCAAATAAAGCAGAGCTTGACTATAGAAACCAGACGAATGTTATACTACATATACTACTTTTTTTTGTACAGACATACTTATATAGATAATTACACCCAGACTCAGAACAAACAGACATGTTCATGCACATAAATGTCTGTTCTGAGTGGAAATCGAACCCACAACCTTCGGCGTGAAAGGCAAGTATCTACCAACCACGCCAACCGACTCATGGCTGAATTTATACACCGTAATGCTAGCTCTGTGTTTAATTAATCTGTATTCGTGTTAAATTATGGACGCTTGGATTCTCGGCATTGTCTGGTCCCATCGATCCATTACACGTAATTACTACAAAATATACTTATTTTTTAACCGATTGCGCTGCAAGTAATTCGGGTAATGTGTTTCGAAGGAACTTACAAAGGCAGAGAAACAATATCGTACTACATTCAAAAGTAAATTATTTTAACCGACAGTGAAAAATGGGGGTTACGATTTGAACGGGCTTCTTCTTCTGTGCTTATCGTATATTGAAGAAGACCGTAGAATAGGATCTCGTGACGCACACCGAAAAAACGGAGTGGGTTTTTTAGGGGATATTCCGGCGCAGTCGGGATAGTGAGTCCCATCTACCATAGTCGGCATGACGATTATTGTGGACAGCGCTCTGAACGTGACACTTCAGCCAATTCACACAAAACCGTCAGAAATCACTGTATCCATTAGTGAAAACCGCATGAAATTCGGTAGTTTTTGAGAGCACTCAAACAGACAGACGAGGCGGGAGAATTTTGTTGTATAATATATAGTGATCATGACAAAAATACTGTAAACAGATCAAACGGTACAATTGCACAGCCTCTCATCTCGTAGGATCAGATTACGCAACATTAACACATAATTACCGCTAAGCGGATTAAGAGATAAGATTCTTATACGGGGTTAGTTTATAAGTTATAATCATAAATGTTTTATTTCAGACGAAATGTTTGGGAACAATTTTGGAGCTTAATTCACCACGCCGCACCAACGGGATGGTGGATACACGTGTGACAGATCAAAGAAATTAGACACGTGTTTTCTTATATATTCTTGTGTATTCTTGTGTATTCTTTCTTCACCGTCGAGCCCATAAGCATATGAACTTCCGATCTTCGCTTAAGTATCACGAGTTCTAAACAATTACAATACACCACCAGGGGACCAATTCTACTAACAAATTGTCACTTTATCGCAATCGAATTGAAGAGTGATCGTTGCGGTTTACCCGTTTTTCTATTCTTTAATTTAATTATCGACTATTGGTTTAAGAGTTAATAATTAAGTTTGTATTTGACATAGCGGTATATGTTGACGTCATATCGGTTCGGTTACGATTCAAATAAATATATAATAGTCAAAGTTGGATTGGAATTGAATCGGGAACGGATTTTTTTTTTTATAGAACAGGAAGGCGGACAAGCATATGGGCCACTTGATGGTAAGTGGTCACCAAACGCTCTTAGACATTGGCACTGTAAGAAATGTTAACCATCGCTTACATCGCCAACGCGCCACCAACCTAGGGACCTAAGATTTTATGTCCCTTGTACCTGTAATTACACTGGCTCACTCATCCTTCAAACCGGAACACAACAATAACAATTACTGCAGTTTTGCGGTAGAATATCTGATGAGTGGGTGGTACCTACCCAGACGAGCTTGTACAAAGCTCTACCACCAGCTGTAGTAGTAGATTAGAAGAATTGGCCCCAGGACAATGATTTTTTTAAACACATAAATAGGAATTAACGGACCAATTTATAAAGGCACGAACGGATGTATAGTCGAACACTCTCATTCTGTAATCATTGATCTGCCTTGTTGGTCTAGTGGCTGAAAAGTTATAAGTTTTTCTATCGATGATTTTCAGTAGCAGTTGGGAGTCTAAAAGTTAGAAGTGCCTCTAAAGACACGTAAAGCTTGTGGTCCTGCGCCTGAACTCTTTCCGGTCGTGTCGGATTGCCATCCCATCGGATTATAAGAGTTAGTGAATAGAGAGTGCACCTGTGTTTGCGCACACACTCATGCACTATATGTCCTGCGCCGGCTAATCTCTCTTGAGACTTGCCGCCGTGGAAATCAGTCAAGAGAGCATGATCGTCATCATTGAGATGACATTTGCAAGAAGCATAGCATTATTTAACCAATCACCTTCAAAAACAAATACGTTAATATTTTATTAAAAAAAATCTACTCACCCATCTCCGCAGCTTCTTCCGACGAGATCTTATCCTCTAACGCTTATATTTAAGCACTGTATACACTGACACACTGTGAGATGCGCGTTATTTCCTCCAGAGAATTGAATATAACTTGAATCTGAAGTGATCACCGATTTTAAAACTTTTGTCCACGAATCGAAAACACTTATGACTATTAGCACAATGGCTTTCGTTCTGAAATTAAAATAAATTAAGCCGACTTCTACAGTGATGGATGTTCTAAAGAGTTTTTTTTAAAGAGGTTTTATGTATACGATAAGATGCGTCCCTCCGAGCTGTCAAACGTACCTACGGAGGTTATTAATGACGTGCGTTCTCGGCTAAACATTGGCGCTGTAAGATATATTAATTCTTTACATCGCCAATGTCACCAAACTTGGGAACTAAAATGTTATACCCATCGCACTTTCAAATACACTGGTTCGCTCACCCTTCAAACCGGAACACAACAATACCAAGTACTGCTGTTTTGCGGTAGAATATCTGACAAGTGGGTGGTACCTACACAGACGAGCTTGCACAAAGCCCTATCACCAGTAAAAGCCCACCAAGTAATCCGCTAGCAATTCGTGTACACTTTAAGTCCTGCTATATTTATTTAAAGCTAACATACAGGCACAAGCTGTTAACAACACGACAATACCAAGTATTGCTAATTAGCGGTAGGTATGAATGGGTGGTACCCAGACGAGCACAATTCCCAACCACCAAGTAAAACCAGTAAAGTTGATATTTAAATACAACCTTAATAGCTGTACATATAAATATTGTTTTGGGGGGGGGGGATGAGTTAAGCAATGCTGTCTTATTCTTTCTTATGTCAAAACAATGATGTCAGAACGAGATAAATAATTGTATAACTATACATCTGAAAAACAACGTTTATAAGTAATTAAATCTTAGGTTATAATATTTTTCATTCTTGTTCAAGCTCCCAGGGGTGGTGAGAGAATTGAAAATGAAAGGGCAAATAACAAAATGGACGCTCGTAAAACATTCGAGAAAAATGCTAATGGAAGCGTTCAAGCTAAGCTAATATTAAGTTATGGCGACTCGCCGCATTCAATACTAAATAATTCATTATGTTTCACATTGTTTAACATAACCTGGCCTGTCAGTAGATATTAAATAAAATTACAATTAATTAAATACGCCGACCGACTCAAAAAATCAATTAATTATATCTATCATTTATCTATTACAGTAACAGCTTGTAAATGTCCCACAGCTGGGCTAAGGTCTCCTTTTTTTTTAGGAGAATCTTGGAGCTTATTCCACCACGCTGCTCCAATGCAGATTGGTGAAATACACATATAGCAGAATTTCAGGGAAATAAGACACATGCAGATTTTCTCATGATGTTTTCCTTAACCAAGCACGCGTGATTCAAGCGTTCTAACCACTACGCCATCTCGTTTCTTCTATTGTTTGAATAAAAATATTTGTATTTGATCATTTTATATACACATAAACAGGCACCCATATTCCTAGTCCGGCCTTATATTATAACCCTTGTGTTCAGGTTTGAAAGGTGAGCCAGTGTAACCTCAGGCACAAGGGATGTAACAGCTTAGTTTCCAAGGTAGCGCATTGTAGATATAAGGAATGGTTAGTATTTCTAACGGCAATGTCTATGGGCGGTGGTGACCACACCATCAGATAAGCCTGGCCGTCTTAACTACATTATAAAAAAACCTCGATGATTGAGTAGTTAAGCCGAAAAATCGTACCGATATTCTATTTATATATAGCATTACACATACACATTTATTTCTTATTTAAAAGACCCTACATTCGCACTATTTATTAAACAAAGATATATAAATATTCCCCAACGGATCTACCCGGCCGTACCGCGCTAAGGGCGAACGCGTCGTACGAGTCGCCGTGTGTATTTATTGATGCGTTCATTTATATATCTCGTTATTTATCTAACTGACGACTCGAATATCAAAATGTAAGGCAATATTTATCTACATGAAACGTGTATTATGTGTTATTTTGATACGGATTCATACTTTGTCGTGATTAAACACGGCAAAATTTATTGGCATTATTTTTTTTCTCATTGTTTTTAAAGAAAGGAACCTGTGGATTATCTGTGAAAGATAATATACGTCGCTGAGTTATCTATTGTCACATTAAAGACTTAAAAATATATGTCAGAGATAATAAATTTAAGCGGATATACGACTATACTTATTAGAATAGCAACAGCACACAACGTGATTGACATCTTGGGACATACTGGCCGGTTGTCAGACGTCAAGTTGTGAAAATATAAGACGGCTGCCTATTTTATTGTACAGCCGAATAATGGAAAAATAAAATATAATAGTGTATCTGTCAGTAGCGCGTGTGATCGTTTGTCTAGCGACCCACTTGGTCTCTTGGTCTCTTGCTCTCAGGACAGCGCCAGCGCCGGACGTGCGCACTGACTGATTTAATAAAATCAACATATTGGACGACAATGGCGGCCATTAAAATGGCAATCTATTTGAATCCGCGACATATATTTTCGAAAGTTTTTGTATATCGCTCAAGTGTGAAATTATCTATCAAATTTCATCAAAATCGGTTTAGCCTTGAAAACTTAACAGTCGGCTACTTCGCATCTATAATGTTATTAGTTAGATGTGTGTTTAGTATTTTTTAATAGAATTGTTAAAAAATACAGATTTTAACTGCCCCACTGCTGGGCTAAGGTCTCCTCTTTTTTGGAGTAGAAGGTTTTTTTTTTGGGCAAATGACTCTACTCCACCTGATGTTAAGTGGTAGTAGAATCCAAACGCGAGGACGGCCAGTACAGTCGGGAAGAAGGTTCTGCACTAGCCGCCCTCGCCTTGCCGGCCCGCAAGATGCCTCTTCACGCCTCGTTTGAAGGAACCCGGGTCGTAAGAGGAGGGGAATACGTGAGCTGGTAAGGAATTCCATTTCATGGAAGTGCGACAAAGAAAGGAGTTGCCAAATTTCTTTGTGCGCGATGGAATTGATGTCACAGTTAGTCGGTGACATCGAGAGCCAGCACGCGTAGACTTGTGAAGGAAGGGGGAAGCAGGAATTAGGGAAAATAATTCCTCGGAACACTCGCCGTGATACAGTCGATAGAAAGCGCTCAGCGCAGCTATCTCTCGACGCAATTGTAAAGGCTCGAGGGTGTTAGTGACCTTTACGTCGCCAATAATGCGGACCGCACGTCGCTGCAACCGGTCCAAGGCCTCAAGTAGGTACTTAGCGGAGCCATCCCAAAGGTGCGAGCAATATTCAACGCAAGACCGTACCTGTGTTTAGTACAGCAGGCACAGTTGTTGTGGCGTGAAAAAACGCCGCACCTTGTTCAGAACTCCGAGTTTCCGTGAAGCTGTTTTTATCACAGCCTCGATGTAATAAGGTATCACCAGCGGAGTGCCATAGAGGGAGGGAAGAGGGGAAAATGGTGACTTTTTTGCTGTGAGAGCGCATACCTGTGTTTTCTTGGCATTAAACTCAACAAGATTATCTGAGCCCCATTTGGCGATAAGCTCTAACGTCCTATTGAGTTCAATGACAAGATCCTCCCGCCTCTCCTGAATTTCCGCTCGCCCAGCCTCTGCGCGTCCGTGGTATCCACCATGCACTGTACTATCGTCTGCATAGCAATGAATGTTCCCGAGAGAGAGCATATCACTGATATGCAAAAGAAACAGAGTGGGAGATAGCACAGATCCCAGGGGGACCCCAGCATTCACTACATAGAATTGTGAAGCGCAACTATCAACTAAAACACGAAGGCTGCGCTTGTGTAGGAAGCTGGCAATCCAGGTGCAAAGCTGAGCAGGCAGACCATATGCCGGCAGCTTGGAGAGAAGACTTCTGTGCCAGACCCTGTCGAAAGCCTTGGAGATATCGAGGCTGACAGCCAACGATTCCCCATGCTTGTCGATAGCTTCACCCCAGAGGTGTGTTACGTACGCTAGAAGATCACCTGTAGACCGTTTTGGTCGAAATCCGTACTGACGATCATTAATCAAACAGTGATCTTCTAGGTAATGGATCAGTTGGTTGTTAAGAATCCGTTCCATCACCTTACAAAGTACTGAGGTGATAGCTATTGGCCGATAATTTGCCGGGTCAGACCGATCCCCTTTTTTGGGAACCGCTTGCACATTAGCTCTTCTCCAAGCCTCCGGCACACATCCCGAAGAAAGAGAAAGTTGGAACAGGCGCGTTAACACGGGAGACAGCTCCGCCGCGCACTTCTTCAGCACTATAGCTGGTATTCCATCGGGACCGCTAGCTTTCCGTACATCAAGTGATTGCAGCTCCGCTCGCACATCACGCTGCCTGATTTTGATGTCAGGCATCGTGTGGCCACAAGAAGGTATTACTGGTGGCAGAGCACTACAATCATCGATGACGGAGTTGTCGGCAAAGAGTTTAGCCAGGAGATCAGCTTTCTCTTGCGGACTGTGAGCTAGCGATCCGTCCGGACTTCTGAGCGGTGGCAGCGAAGGTTGGCAGAAATAATTTTGCACAGACTTGGTCAGACGCCAGAAGCTACGGGAGCCCCGAGGATGTGAAATAAGGTCATGACCAATCTGTACAATGCGCTGTGCGTCCGCTCTCGTGTAAGCCTTCCTACAGGACTTGGAGTTTTTATTGTAGATTGCTTTCAGTGAGTCAATGTTAGATGCCCCGCTAATGCAGCCGTTGATCCACTCGCGATATGCCGCCTGCTTAGATGATACAGCGTCGACACATTCGCGAGTGAACCAACGGTTACGCGCACCCCTACTGTCGAGATCTGAGCTAGGAATGTAGTATTTCATTCCCAACATGATCTCGTCAGCAACAGCAGCGGCACTAGCTGTCGGGTCATTCCCACTGAAGCAACGTTCCTTCCAAGGGACTGACGCATAGTAATCGCGCATACCGTCCCAATCTGCCGACTTGTAGTGCCAAACGCGACGTTTGCATACCGCTGGTGGCGGCAGCTTGGCCTGTGGCACTTTGGTAGATATGAGGCTGTGATCCGAAGAACCAAGTGGAGCTTGAACCACAACCTGATATTCCACCGGGTGAGAAGTCAGCAGAAGGTCCAGTAGAGAAGGCGCTTGCCCATCAATGTCTGGGATCCTGGTGGGCTGATCAACCAGTTGGGTCAAGTCATGTGTGAGAGCAAAAGCATGAGCAGTCCTCCCAGCATGGTCAGTTTTGAGGGATTTCAACCATGATTCGTGGTGAGCATTAAAATCCCCCAAAAACACCAATTCCGCGTTAGGAAACTGCTCTTGCTCAGCATCTGCCACCCGACTAAGGTGGTCGAATAATCGGCTTGTCTCCAAGTCACCATTGTGGGATCTGTAGAGGCACACGTAGACCCGACTCTGACGGACCAGATCCACACGTACCACCAACATGGAGAAGGAGGGATCCTCCAAGCAGCGCAGTCGGTGACAGCAAACATCCGTCCTGACGAACAAGCATACTCCGGCTTTCGCTTTGAAGGATTCTTCAAGCATGTAGCCGGGATAATTAAGGTAGCTGGTATCGGCAGGACGGAGTATTTGTGTCTCCGTTAGAAACAACATTGCTGGCCGTGCTGTCTCGAGATGGTGGTGGACAGCGTTGAGGTTAGCGTGGAGTCCACGGATGTTAGTGAACTCGACCTCAAACAGCGTGGGTATGGTGGGGGTGTGCACCGCTGTACGACCGTCATTCCTGCTTTAATGCGCTACCATATGGGAAAAAAGAGTGGAAAAGAGACGTGAAGCGAGCGACGTATTGCCACGATAGGGATGGGCAAAGTGTGGAGGCGTGTTTCCCCAAGTGGTTGCCAAAAGGGAAACTACACTGACCCACCGGACGGAAGGGCCCCCGAACCCCCCCGGAAGTGGCCGCCGGGACCCCACCTTCCGGTCACCAACCGGCACGACGGTCCACCCCGAGATTATGCGTAGCCTGGTGGGGCAGCCTCGCGTGCTGGTTAGGCACGCTTGGGCCCCTGTACTATGCCACGGGCGGCCAGCGGAATAGCCGTTTCTTCGGGTCTCCCTGTCCGGCAGGGCAATACAGTTTCCCCCGGCATTGGTTCAGCAGCCGTCTCCACTGGACCAACACCCATCGCGGCAATGCTCGCTCGGGCACTGGCTGTACGCTGGCTGACCTCGAAACGCGGCTGCAAGCCACTTCACGAGATATTCACCATGCGTACGGTGGTAACAAGCCAGGCGGATGTTTATCATCCTACCACCAGATGAGCAGATGGTCGCTCAGATATCCCTTAGTCGCCTCTTACGACACCCATGGGAAAGGGGCAGTGAAATGTATTCTTTCTCCGTCACTGCACGGATAGAAGATAGAAGGTTTGATACCTACCACACTACTACAATGCGGGTTGGTGCATGTCTACACACATATCACATGCAGGTTACCTCACGATGTCCTCCTTCATCGAGCACGATATGAATAAACACAAATTAAGTACATGACAATTGAGTTGTGCTTGCCCGGGTCTGGGCCATTTCGGCTACAATATAAGCATGATAATGTTCTCCAGACCGATTACAGCCACGGCGACCAATCTTAAGAAAGATTAGCCAACTGCGCAGGACATATTATAGTGCACAAGTGTGTGCACAAACAAAGGTGCACTCTATTCCCTAACTATCATAATCCGACATGACCGGAAAGATTTCAGGCGAAGGAGCAACGGCTTTACGTGCATTCCGAGGCACGGTACACTTCCAACTTCCAGACTCCGGGCTGCTACTGAGAATTTTCGAAAAACCCAATAACAAAACATTGAATATTTAAAACGTTTTTTATAAATGCGACCCTAAACTTGAACTGCGCTGTAGTTTCTTTGTTAGCGATCGTTTTAATTGCTTTCAGTAAAATACAAAGGTTGTATTTGTTAATATCGGGTTTCGTTTGAGTTCTCCTTTATAAATACGTTTTTGAATATTTTTGCGCGGAATATTTGAATTTTTGAACGAATCACAACGAGTAAGCGAGATGAAAGGATAACACGCGTGGCCCCACTCTCAAGTTCGCGTGATTCTGAACCTTCAAACACTGACTGTCAACGTGCTTAGTACTTTTTTCATGAATGATTTTATGGGCACAAGCGGGCGGACTGTCGGCTTTGCGAATTAATTAATCGAAATCACATGTTAGGAAAACTTTAATTATACCGAGTTACTCGATAAAGGTTTTCATAGATAATAAATATTGTGGAATTAGTATTTGTTGATTTCCATGCAGGATAAATAATAATTCAATTGTGTTTAATTATCTGTGTAATTTAATTGTTGGAAGAAAGTAACTCCTGAGTTTCTTGCCGGTTCAACTAAGCAGAATCTACATCGATTCCGAACCGACATTACTCGTGAGCCTACAGGACAAGATCATCTTTCCTTAAAGGCCGTCAGCCTGTGCACCATTCTTGTCAACATTTCACTACCCTCTAGTTAAGTATCCTGTCCATAAAAAACGACAGTCATGAGGATTATCTATGGAAGCAATCACAGATAAAACAAATATATTAAAAAAAAAAACTCAATGGCTAACTAACTTAACTTTTACTTTTTTCTTTTCTTGTATTTTTTACAATGAAAATCCGTTTCCTCAAAAATTGCCTTAACGATTTTGGCAAGGCGCGCGACTGTCGAGACAACCGAACGATTGTACGCGCAGTTAATATTGGCGTCGATCCAACGTCTACACATCTGCTGAGATGACTCTCGTCATTTCCGGTGTCACGGAAATTACATCTGTGACGGAAATTACGTAAAGTAGTAACGTTTTACTCGGCGGTGGCGCTTTGTTCAACAAATTAATGGTTTCATCAGAATCGGCTAAATGGCTTAGGAACGCCTAAATGACAAACATACAAAACATATTTTTTATTTATATCAAAATTAACAGACAGACACAACTAAATAAATAGTTTTATTTTAATTTTTTTTTATATAGAATAGGAAGGCGGACGAGCATTTGGGCCACCTGATGATAAGTGGTCACCAACGCCCATAGACATTGGCATTGTAAGAAATGTCAATCATCGCTTACATCGCCAATGCGCCACCAACCTTGGGACCTAAGATTTTATGTCCCTTGTGCCTGTAATTACACTGGCTCACTCACCCTTCAAACCGGAACACAACAATATCCAGCTGTTTTGCGGCAGATATGTAGGCGAACGGATAAATGGGCCACTCGAGATTTATTGGTCACCACCATTATTTACATCGCCAATACGCTATCAATCTTGTTAATTAAGATGCTATACCCCTCGCACTGGCAATTACACTGGCACATTTACTCTTCGAACCTAAACACAATAGTACCAATACCGATGTTTTCGGTAGAATATCTGATGAGTGGGTGGTACCTACCCAGACGAGCTTGCACAAAGCCTGCCAGTAAAAGCCCACCAAGTAACAGTAACAGCCTTTTAATGTCCCACTGCTGGGCTTAGGCCTCCTCTCCCATTTGTGGAGAAGGTTTGGAGCTTATTTCAACAACACAATTACACATGTGATAGAATTTCAATGAAATAAGACACATGCAGGTTTTCTCACGATGTTTTCCTTCACCGTCAAGCACGAGATTAATTATAATAACAAATTAAGCAGATGAAAATTCAGTGGTTGCCCGGGTTTGAACCCACAATCATCGGTTAAGATTCCAGCGTTCTACCCACTAGGCCATCTCGGCTTATCCACCAAGTAATCCTTTAACAATTCGTGAACACTGTCAGTCCCGCTCTACTTATTTAAAGCTGACATAACAAATGTCCACAGATATATTAAAGTCATTTGGCAAAAATGGCCGAAAATCAAACAAGTTATATGTCCAGTGCGATTGGCAGCGCCCCAACTCGGCGCGACCCTCGGCTCCAGGATATCCGGCGAGCAACACATTGCAGAATCAGAAATTGGCTTCGAATTTGTTAACGGATCGAAATATGAGGGACTGTTGGTATAGAATTCCTGACATTTCGTATATAAAGGTTTTTTATTGTATTATATGATGATTATGATATACATTTCAGGATTCAAAAAATGTATGAGTGAGGCAGTATAACTACAGGCACCAGGGACGTGCATAGTTGGTTGGCCCAAAGTTGGTGAATTGGCAATAGGTTAGATAATATTTCTTATAATGCCAATGTCTATGGGCGGCGGTGACCACATACCATCCATTGCCAGTCTGTCTACCTAATAAATAAATAAAAAACTCAATAACAGCAATCCATAAAAGATAACCACCACGGACACGTAGGAATAATAGCAGAAGCCCACGCAGACGAATATCACCGTTTCCAAGAATATAACCGGCATACATCTGGTTCAATAAAGAAGTCAAAAATATTAAGATAAACAGTTTTCGGTTGCCGGCTTCGTGTGAGAGAGAGGACCAAGTGTTCGGTACACTTAAATTGACACCGTGTATGTAAATATATGATGATCTGTTAAATAGTTAAGATATAAAAGCGTAACAAATAAACCTTCACATTTATAACATTAGTTAGGATAACACCAAAATACAATGAAAATTGTACTCACACATTATCCTAAGCAATCGTTCTTTTTTTTTTATAAAACAGGAAGGCAGACAAGCATATGGGCCACCTGATGGTAAGTGGTCACCAAAGGCCCTTGGACATTGGTACTGTAAGAAATGTTAACTATCGCTTACATCGCCAATGCGCCACCTTGGGAACTAAGATGTTATGTCCCTTGTGTTTGTAATTACACTGGCTCGCTCACTTTTTAAACCGGAACACAACAATAACAAGTACTGCTGTTTTGCGGTAGAACATCTTCTGAGTGGGTGGTACCTACCCAGACGAGCTTGCATAAAGCTCTACCGCCAGTAGATTCGTTCGTGATGCTGCGCGGAACAAAAAAACATACAGACAAAAGCATAAAGCCAATCTAAATAATAGAACAGATAAACCAAAGGCAAAACGTAAAGACAACACTTCGATCTAGATTTGTTTGTGTACCTAATAGCCTCGTATCGGTTTTATTCAAAGTCATCATCAAATATAGATTACGGATGGGGGGGCATAGAAGAGCCTTACTTGGGTTTCAAGCATGTTTTGTAGTAAATTACATCAAAATTAGTTCAGTGGCTTAGCCGCGAAAGAGACAGACAGACAAAGTTACTTTATTCATAATATTTTGTATAGATATAACTTGAAGTTTAAAAGAACTATAATGTATAGAGATAAATATAAAAACATATAACATATAAACATATGTCGTGTGAAAGCAAATGAAGATTTTACTTTAACACTTAAAAAAAGAAATAGAGGTAGCGGTGATGGTAGCTTTCAGAAGTGCGTGTAACACCTGCTGAAACATTCTCTTATTTTTTTTAATTTTGAGTCCGACACGACCAAATAGAGATTATACGCAATAATTTTACGTGTAATACATAATCAGATTATTCAGAAATTCTTGTCAAATCTTGCCGTACAAATAAACATATAAGAATAAGACTTTAAGGTGAAACATGTTACAACAAAATATAATACCCGCGAATATAAATAGATAATACTTTCATTTATATTCGAATTGCGTTCAAATAAAAGCATCAGTGTGAATATTCGTAATACATTTGATGTCTCCTGCGGTAAAGATATGACAACATTCACCACATTCAACGTTGAGCTAGAAGTTGCTATTATTTTATAACAGGCGTTCGTGTAATTTTATTTTCTTCGAAGTATATATTTGTGATTTAAATTGACTGCCTTTTTTAAGTTAAAATGATTATATTCATGTTACTGAAATAATATAAAATTTTAGTTTTTCTCTCCGTCTGTCTGTCGGCTGTGACCTTCGCTGTAAAATATTAAATGTCAACAATCGAGTGTTCTAACAAATAAATCAAATGTAACTGTAAACAGCTGTAACACCTTGATATTATTTACGCTCCTTCAAGACCATTGAATGAGGATATTTCTTCTCATCGCGTTCAATCGAGAATATCGTTCTCGAACGAAATCTTTTGTTAAACAAATAATTAGTTCAATATTACTCCAACTTTCAAATCGACATTCATTTAGTTAAGACAGACAGGCGGACGACCACATACCATCAGGTGGATGGTATGTGCTCACCCATAGAATTTGGAGCTGTAATAAATGCTATATATATGATGTCCTCCTGGCCGATATAGTGCACAGTTTGTGCAAAGGCAGGCGGACTTTCTATTCCCTCACTCTCATAATCCGTTGGAAGTTTCACTGGTGGTAGAGCTTTGTGCAAGCTCGTCTCTGGGTAGGTTCCACCCACTCATCAGATATTCTACCGCAAAATAGCAGTACTTGATATTGTTGTGTCCGGTTTGAAGGGTGAGTGAGCCAGTGTACAGGCACATGGGACATAACAACTTAGGTCCCAAGGTTGGTGACGCATTGGCGATGTAAGCGATGGTTAGCATTTCTTACAATGCCAATGTCTATGGGCGTTGGTGTCCACTTACTATGAGGCCAACAATAAGAATACTTTTCATAATAGAAAATTAACACTATACATTTTTTCACGCAATGTAAACCTTTAACAAGGCCCGCGCGAAGGTAATACCGAAATCGATAATGGAATACCAAAACTATAAATCCCATAATCTCGTTCCGCGTTGCGTAAATATTTCCATTACCCGCGCTCGTAATACGACGCGCCTACAAGTAAGTTACAAAATTTATTGTTGATCACGTGCTCTTTAAAATAGCTGCTTGAAAAACGATTTTGCTTTCCAATTACAGTGACAATTTGAAACACTTCTCTTCATCACTGATGATGTCAAGAAGTCCAGGATGTCAATCATTGTTTCACTTGGGAAGGCTTTCTGCCAGCCCGTCTGGGCAGCATACACTCATCATTGTACTGTTGTTCCGGTTGGAAGGGTGAGTGACCCAGTGACAGGCACATGGGACATCATACTTCCCAAGGTTGGTGGCGCATTAGCAATGTACGGTTGATATTTCTTACATCGCCAATATCTGGGCGGTGGTGACCACTTACCATCAAGTTAAATTATTATCATAAAAATTCGCAAAACTAACAACGATTCGAATAAATAAATTTGAGAGAAATGTTTAGAAAACAAGCTTTTATATAATAAAAGTTAAACTATAAATTAAATGATGAGAAATTTCAACTATTTACTTCATTTAAAGGTCTGTCTACTTAATTTAAATAAATAAAAATGAAAACGAGTTATTTTACAATGAAATGCTTAAGTTATATTTTATTTCGTAGAGCTCTTATACTCGTAAGCACTTTTGAATAATTTCACAAGATTTAATAATACTTAATTATCGTTGTAATGTAGATTCTAATTAGAAGCGATCAGAAACTGACTAGTTACTCCTTTTCATCAACTATATCATTGCTTATTTATATATTTATTAAATGTAGCAACGAATGCAGTTTGTAACGTCTATATCCTATTGTAAAACCATATAAATGGCTCAACAAAGGTGTTCATGGCGGTGCGGTGTCGGACATTAAAAGCCCTTTTTTATTATTTAATTAATCAATAGGAGTTTTAAATGTGAAGTGAACACTGATTGTGCTTCGTGCTCGTTTACCGGATCGCTAACGGAACGAGCAAATATGTACATTTGTTCGATAGCCAATAAAAGCCTGGTTCGATGTTTAAAATACAATTTTTAAGCGACTTTTTAAATGCTAACGATCCAGTTGTCACCGGTTATGTCTGGATTAAATCGGATAAAACCGGTCTGTGACTTCAATGTCACCGTTCAAATCGGATCACACCAAGACTTAATATTGCGTTTGCTATTCGAACATCTGATGAGTAGTGAGCTACCTGGATGAGCTTGCACGAAACCACATCACCAAGTAAATTTTTGACAAAAGGCAATTTATGTCGCAGTATGTATGGTAATATATTCCAGGGATTCCCCCGATTAATACCTGCGCAAGGTCGAAGCGAGTGTTCGTTATCTAACAAATGTATTCGTTCGTATTCTAATAAATTGAGTTTTATCGCGCGGATTTATTCAAGCTTTTACAATAAAATTATTCAGGGCGATGAAATATTTATCGTGAATATTGTCGCCAGTTTGTCTGTTTCAACGGATACGCCGCTGGTGCAGGACTGCTGATGAATTCGAATTTCAAAACAGACGAGAATTTTAAACAATAGCGCAATAGTTAAGGGGCCTAGCGATGTATAGCGTCGCAGGTTCTGTCTTGTCTCCTAGTGCTATGTAGGTATGTAGATAGGAATATTAGTAATTAGTTTTTTTTTTATAGAATAGGAAGGTGGACGAGCATATGGGCCGTCTGATGGTAAGTGGTCACCAATGCCCTTAGACATTGGAATTGTAAGAAATGTCTACCATCTCTTACATAGCCAATGCGCCACCTACCTTGGGACCTAAGATTTTATGTCCCTTGTGCCTGTAATTACACTGGCTCACTCTTCAAACCGGAACACAACAATACCAAGTACTGCTATTTTGCGGTGGAATATCTGATGAGTGGTTGGTACCTACACAGACGAGCTTGCACAAAGCACTACCAGTGAACTAGTTTCCACTCACAGCTTCACCTTCGTGAGGGGGGGGGAGTGTTAGGTACCCTATGTTTTCTGTGCTCCTGACAACGTTGTTTGCAAAATTTCATGATCATCGGTGACGAAGCTTAACAAACTAATTTATAAACCAATTTTCGTATTTATTATATTAGCATATCTTTAAGCAATCATTGCTACAATACTTTAAAACATTATACAGGATACATTAATATAATTATTACATATATTAATTAATGATTCTCTGTCTTATGCCGTCATGCCTTCTCTTTTTTATATAATAATATGAGTAGGTGCACCGGCAGATGGGCCATCTGATGGTGAATGGTCGCCGCCCAGGTATTGGCGATGTAAGAAATGTTAATCAGTCCTATCATCAACATTCGCCAGCAACCCTGGGAACTATAATTATATTATAGCCTTCGCAAGTTCTGAAGCTGTAAATTATTATTTTATTCTTCCAAAAATTTGGCTTGCTGGTAGAAACTAGCCCTCGAACATAAGGTTGTTCCATGACTGTTTTAGTAGGTACCGTACCGTAACAGCCTGTGATTGTCCCACTGCTGGGCTAAAGGCCTCCTCTCCTTTTTTGAGAAGGTTTGGAGCATATTCCACCACGCTGCTCCAGTGCGGGTTGGCACGTGACAGAATTTCAGTGAAATTAGACATGCAGGTTTCCTCACGATGTTTTCCTTCACCGTAAAGCGCGAGATGAATTATTATTCCAAATTAAGCACATGAAAATTCGGTTGTGCTTGCCCGGGTTTGAACTCACGATCATTTTTTAAGATTCACGCGTTCTTACCACAGGGCCATCGCGGCTTATTCTCGTTTTAGTAGGTACTTAATGAAAATTTGTATATGAGAACTACCCAAGTCAGACCTTAGGCTTCAATATATTATCTTATTTTATAGGAAGAAATGATATTTTAAGTTTTTATTAAATATTTTATGTTGTTATAAGTAAATTTCAGGACTGAATATGCTATGTAAAGCCGCGGTATGCCAGTTGTTATTCGCTATTGTATACAACTAATTGAAGTAAACAAATCGTTACATACGAATACATATTTGATTTGAGTCAGTAATGAATTAATTTGTGTTCTAATATATTGTTATCATCCATGTAGAGAATTATTGTAATAATAATAATAATAATAATAAAACTTTTTATTTCAGGACTAGCCCATATAGTGTTAGTAAAACATATTTTTTTTTTAACTTTACAAATTTTAAAATACAATACAATAATAAAAATAATTACATTTTTTTTTTAGATAATAATATTTATCAATAACAATTTTAAAATTTAATTTAATTTAAATAGTTTTTTAACAATATATTTAATATTTTATTATTATAATTTAATATAAAATTTTTAATCATGCAGTTATTTAATTTTAAAAAAAAAACCATAAATAAAAATATAAAAATAGAAACAAAGCAATTAAATACAACAATTCTTAAAACTACGTTAGTAATACGTGGGCACGATCCCAGCACCTCCAGAGGGGACTATCCAGCTTTGCAGCCAGTGTGTTGAGGAGTTTATTGGAGCTGTTTAGTAATCTGCTCATAGTGGACGCAGTCCGCTTGCGTATGATCGCATAGAAGTCATCTACACGAGCTTCCGCAAACATTGCCGACGCGCTGCAGTATCGAGGCTTCTTCAATAAAATCCTCAGCACATTGTTGTACTGAACTGTAATACCAGCTGAGCCTCGAGCAGTGGCTGGACGGATATAGGTGTAGTATTACACTGATTTGTATAAATGAAATTAAAAAGTATACAAATTAAAAACTACTTTTGTTGCATATAATCTTTATATATTAGGAATACTTTTTTTTTATATATGCCGGGAGGGCAAATGACTCTACTCCAACTGATGTTAAGTGGTAGTAGAGTCCAAACGCGAGGGCGGCCAGTACAGTCGGGAAGAAGGTTCTGCACTAGCCGCCCTCGCCTTGCCGGCCCGCAAGATGCCTCTTCACGCCTCGTTTGAAGGAACCCGGGTCGTAAGAGGAAGGGAATACGTTAGCTGGTAAGGAATTCCATTTTTTGGAAGTGCAACAAAGAAAAGAGTTGCCAAATTTCTTTGTGCGCGATGGAATTGATGTCACAGTTAGTCGGTGACATCGAGAGCCAGCACGCGTAGACTTGTGAAGGAAGGGGGAAGTAGGAATTAGGGAGAATAATTCCTACCACTTGTCACGTGATCTACTACTATCCCGACTGACTTGAGATTTGTCACAGTTACTCCCCCGATGTAGACGCTCACTGAGAACGGATTTTGCGCAAAACATTTTTCTTCTTATCTCAAGTAGATACCCAGATTAGTTAGTCACTATATATTTAAAAACAAAGTGCTCTTAACGCATCTGTCTGTATGTAAACTCGAAAAACTACTAAATGGATTTTTACACGTCTTTCACAAATGAGACGAAAACGGAATTGACTCATATAGATTTTGTGTAATTTGACTGAAGAATGGCAATGAATGTTTAAGATACAGAATGCCGACAAGAAGCTTTACTGGCTCCAAATCTAACATAGTTATATGTATATAGTTACGGAATAAACGGTTTATTTAGTACGACGGGATGATTGGCGTGGTTGGTAGATACTTTCACGCCGAAGGTTGTGGGTTCGATTCCCACCCAGGACAGACATTTGTGTGCATGAACATGTCTGTTCGTCCTGAGTCTGGGTGTAATTATCTATATAAGTATGTATTTACAAAAGAAAAGTAGTATATGTAATATATCAGTCGTCTGGTTACCATTGTACGAGCTCTGCTTAGTTTGGGATCAGGTGGCAATAATGTCCCAAGATATAACATTTTTAACCGTACGAACTCAATTCTCTTTTCACACTTTAGTTTTATATTTATGGTGTCCTTAAAGGGCCGCACCGCTCCCTGATAGCTACGATTCTGGCATACAGTAGTTAGTACATTTGTATAGAAATAAATAAGAATTTAAAAAAAAACGTAAACCTAACAATATTAACGGAAGCAAAACAGCACTTATTATCGTGTCCCGAGGGAATTTCCTGAAAATTGCCCCGAGGCAACGCTCCGAGCAGTTTCTGAGAATTGTCCGACTGAAAAAAAAACAATGAGTTTTTATTGGCATGACTTGGAAGTTGACCAAGGTTTCCGGATCTGCAGCCTTGTGAGTTACGAGACCAAGGAGACCATAACACACATACGAAGTCGAGGCGGATAAAATAAAAAAATACTTTATTCAAATAACTTTTCGGAAGCTTTTTTGCCGTGATGGCCCAGTGATAAGAACGCGTGAATCTTAACCGATGATCGTAGGTTCAAACCCGGACAAGCGCCACTGAATTTTCATGTGCTTAATTTTGGATAATAATTCAGCACGTGCTTTACGGTGAAGGAAAATATCGTAAGGAAACCTACATGTGTCTAATTTCACTGAAATTCTGCCACATGTGTATTCCACCAACCCGCACTGGAGCAGCGTGGTGGAATAAGCTCCAATCCTTCTCCCTAAAAATGAAGAGGAGGCCTTTAGCCCAGCAGTGGGATATTCACAGGCTGTTACGGAAGCTTTTTTGAACTGTCATATTTTAACAATGTTAATTTTATCGGTTCGAAATATACAATCTATTGAGAAGAACCGGCAAGAATCTCCGCAAAAAAACTTTATCATCAATCAACAAATCTACATGTAATAATATTGTACGTACAATTATATTTCTATAATCCTCTAGTATAATAAGTGTTATTTACTAAAAATAAACCTTGGCTTAAGTGGTCACCATCGCCCATACACATTGGCGATGTAAGAAATATTAACTATTGCTTCTTTTTTTTATTTTCTATTTATTATGTTTACAATCACTTACACAAATACATTTAAAGATACAATTAATACAAACTTATTATCTAAGTGTCAAGATCGGTTAAAAGTAAACACAACATGAGAATGAGAAATGGAAACCAGTTCATAAATACAAAAAACAAAAGAACCTTAAAAAAAATGGAAGAAACAGAATATAAAAATATAAATAATAAACAATTCTATAAAAATATCCAATAAGTGTTACTCATAATTATCACTCAAAAACCTGTCTACGTACTTCCTAAAGTTTCGAATTGAATCCGCGTGAATGTCGACAAAAGAGCACACCTGGTTTAGGAGTTTACACAGCCTTGGAATTGGTGAAGTTGCACCAAAATCAGTTCTTCGCAAGGGTGGGCAGAGGGGTGTTATCGGAGATCGGTTCTCTACCACCGTTTCTCGTCTACCACCAAGTGAATAAGCAACTTCTAGAAATGAGCCCGAAAGTGTTTTTAATAGTGGTTGTAATCTTTTCACAAATGTTATAACTTGCTTTGTAACTTAATGATAAAATACATATTGTAACATGTACCTCTATAATGTAATGTTGTTTCGGTATGGGTGAGTGAGCCAGTGTCATTACAGGCACAAGGTACATAACATCGCAGTTCCCAAGGTTGGTGGCGCTGGTGATGTAAGCGATAGTTAACATTTCTTACAATGCCAATTTCTATGGGCATTTACCACTTACATTCAGGTGGCCCATATACTCGTCCGCCTACCTATACTATAAAAAAATGTAATGTCTAATATTTTTATATTGTAAATCTAAACTAACGACTAAACGTGTATATTATGTTTAAAGCAAATAAATTGAATTCAATTGACAGTTACGTGAGGTTCTGATATATATTATGAAAATATAATTGGCAACGAGAACAATCAAACGATTGTTTACATAAATATTTAAACGTTGAAATACCGACCCAGTTGCTTATTAAAATGCTTCCTATAGACACATTTTAATTAAAACTTCATTATTTATGTCAATCAATTGGCTCCGGTGGTTCGTTGATCGTAACCGAAGATTCCAGATTCAAATTCATGTAAGCACTGAATTTACATGCTACTTCTTTTTTTAAATGTTATACTATATCTCTTTTCGAAAAAATATTCAAGCTAAACTAAGCACTTTATATAAACGCCTGACATAAAATTATAGCAAGTTTTAACTTAACGATGAATCGGATTTTTTAAATCTCATTATTTTAAATTGACAGGAAACGCTACGAATACTACAATACGAAACACAATAGAATACTAGAAGTTATGTTTATATCTGTTTGTATGTAGATAACATAGAGAGGAGTTGCGATGTGTCTATTGATTATTGCTATTAATAAATATTAGGCGCTAAACTACAATTACAGCAGTTATGAACGCTGCGCTTGGAATTGATGTTTTGTCTATATCAACACGATTATAATAACAGTCACTGAACGTCCCAGTGTGGAAAAGGCCTAGAAATGCAGAGATGGCCTAGTAGTTAGAATTCGTCAATCTTAACCAATGATCGTGGGTTCAAACCCGGGCAAGCGTCACTGAAATTTCATGTGCTTAAATTGTGTATATAATTCATCTCGTGCTGTCTAACTTTTACCGAAATGCTGCCACATGTGTATTCCACCAACCGGCATTGGAGCGGCGTTGTGGAATAAACTCCAAACCATCTCCTCAAGAAGGGAGAGGAGGCCTTAGCCCAGCAGTGGGACATTCGCAGGCTACAAATTTAAATTGTCATAATTCTGTAGTCCGTGGCAATAAAAAGTGACTTCCGTTCTAAATAATATTATAAGTCACCAAGAAACTCATTTTTTTATACCTCATTTAGGTACAACTAATCTTGAGTAAGTTACATTTTAATTAACAATGATAAATAAAATTGTAATTGTATACAAATAGTACTGAATGCAAAAAAACAATTATTTCTTTGAAGTTTTCTCGTTTGCAATTCTTTGCATACAAGATAAGTACGTTCACAATATTCAAAGCCTGTATTAGAGATCCTTCGCATTGCTGCAAAAACCGCATCCTCTTATCAACTTAAGATGTGAAGGATTTATTGTCGCGTTCCATCGCGATGGGGGTAAGATGGACCACCAGATTCACGCCCAGGCCTACAACGGTGCGTTTTAGGCCTAGGGGTCTTGACGAAAATAATATAATTTTGCTCTAACTGTTCTTGTTGTAACTTCACAATGGGGGAGTCAAATACCATAGAGCCTGGGGGCCTTGGATCTTGATGTCCAGGCCTGACACCGACTCGTTTGTGTGATGGCATAAGAATTCCGGCTTTTTTTATATATAGAATAGTAAGGCGGACTAGCATATGGGCCACCTGATGGTAAGTGGTCACCAAAGGCCCTTAGACATTGGCACTGTAAGAAATGTTAGCCATCTCTTACATCGCCAATGCGCCACCAACCTTGGGACCTAAGATTTTATGTCCCTTGTGCCTGTAATTACACTGGCTCCCTCACCCTTCAAACCGGAACACAACAATACAAAGTACTGGTGTTTTGCGGTAGAATATCTGATGAGTGGGTGGTACCTACCCAGACGAGCTTGCACAAAGCCCTACCACCTGTTAAACATATGTGTCCGGGGCATATTAAACATATCCAAACTAATATTGTAAATGCGAAAATGAGTTTGTCTACTTGTTACGTTACCCAACAGCGCAACATGAAATTTTGCATACACGGTTACGTCACGCTCCCTCACACACATCAGCTAATATATTAAGCAAATGGATATTGGTACTGTTTGAGATTAATACACTTCACACTTAAAGCATCAATAAATGATGATCGGGCCTAGCGATGCAAAATTCTCGGATTCGATCCTGACCTGATTGTCGTCCAACTCCTGACGCAAGCTGTGCGCTTAATTGGAGGGGTAAATGGGAATATTAGTATATTTTAAAAAACGGACCCTGCTTATATTATTTTGTACGATAGACCACCGTGAAAGTGGACACAGTAATGTATAATTTCATGGAAGAGTTATCAATACTATTTACCTCGTAACTCGTCGCTAGATGGCGCTACAGCACATAAACTTTTGCACCGCCACTGGCACACACTCACAGGGTTTATTATAATTACAACGCATGCATATCTAATCGTCCTCCAGACCGATTTCGGCCACGGCGGTCAATCTCAAGCGAGATTAGCCAACTGCGCAGGAGATATATATATATATATAGTGCACAAGTGTGTGCGCAAACACAGGTGCACTCTCTATTCCCTAACTCTCATAATCCGATGGGACGGCGATCCGACACGACCGGAGAGAGTGCAGGTGCAGAACTAACGGCTTTACGTGCTTTCTGAGGCACACAGTACACTCCCATGTACACACTTCCAACTTCCAGACTCCGGGTTGCTATTGAGAATTTTCGACAGAAAAACATCACAATAACTTTTATTAGCCCGACCTGGGATTTGAACCCAGGACCTCCGGGTCTGCGGCCTTACATCTAGCCACTTGGGCAACGAGGCAGTCAGACCCGACCCGGGTTTCAATCTAGGATATTAGGAGCTTATAACTTAAGCACTAGACCGATGAGACAGTACATATACTTACGGTATATGACGTCACGTCACCCAAGAAACACATACATACTATACAAACTTATTAAGTAACTCAAGTTATTATTGAAATATACAACTCGAAATATTGTGTTGACAGTACTCGTTGAAACATTCAGAAACTTTTATTGCGAACTGTACTCCGAGACGAGAAATAAAAAATATTACAGTCAAAGTTTCGAACAACAATCCTTAAGCGAGTTGAATGAAACTCGAGCGCCAAGCGTGAGACAGTATTAATAAAAAGAGACAAAAAATATATTACAAGTATTTGTTTCAATTTATTTATAATGAGGAGGCAAACTGTCAAATGGACCTGATGGTAAGTGGTCACCATCCATAGACCCAAGTGTCAAGGTCAATATTATAATAAGTAAAAAGTTTTATAATATGGTAATAGTTTGTTGTTACGTGATAATAGATGGCGTTAGTAGTAAGTTAAATCGCGCTATCGTTTGTTACATTTGAATTGCATAGAAGAGATTATTGTTTTTGTATTATTGCTTCTTCTCGGTCGTTTACTTCGTTGCTGAAGGTCGTGTCCACTCTGATCTAGGGTCTGGGTCACGATCTCTGTGAATTTTCTCCAGTCCTTCCTGTCCTCAGCTTACCTCAGGGCTGTGGTCACGTGGAGACCAGTGAGGTTGGTAGCTTGGTCCGACCATCGTGTGGGGCAGCGGCCACTTGGTCGTTTCCCCTTTACTTTGCCAAGCACCATCAGCTTGTCGAGGTAGCAAATACCAGCGTGTTTTTTATTTATTTATTTATTTATTTTATTTAAGGACCACTAGTAGCTACTACATGTTTTAATGACAAATGTAAAACAATTATGTGAAAATAGCTAACATGTGAAGCTTTTTAAAGTAGCCACAACAATTACAATATTTGTTTTAAAAATACATTAACACATAATTATAGCAACATGAGTAGAAAGATTTAAAAAAAATAAGTCCAAATTGGTACAAATTAAAGACCATAAAAAATAAACATGCACATAATAAAATTAAAATTAAAAACACAAATAGTTTGAATTGATATAGGTACAAATTAAAATTAAATAATTCATTAAATTCATGCAAAGTTTACGTTACAAAAAATCACTAAAAATATACTAATTAATACAAAATAAAATTAAGATAACATTATTTATTATTTATTTATTTATTATTTATTTGCATCTCTCAACAATTCTAGAGCCCGTTTACGATAAATCATGGCAGAGTCATTAAAAATATCTAGATCTTGACAAAAACCATTGTACAACCGTGATGATCTAGGTATTGGTGCATTACATCCTAATTTCGTTTTTGATATTCTGACATCAAAAGTACCCAGAAAACTACGAAAATTGCGCCTTGGAATACGATAGTATATCTTTTCAAGTAAGTAAGTACAGTCGATCTCGTTACGAATTATCTTAAATAGGAAAGAGAGATCTAATAATTGTCTGCGTACAGAGAGACTATCCATATTAAAATCTTTCAAGAGATTGCTGTAATTTTTATTAGATTTATTGTATGAGATTTTTTTGTTTCTGGATAGATGATATACAAATCGCTTCTGTATTCTCTCTATACGCAGACGATGTACATTGTAACAAGGATTCCACACTACACTACCGTATTCCAGTACACTACGCACGTAAGCGTTATAGATTATTTTTTTAGTGTTATTCGTGAAGTGTTTACCATTTCTAATTAAAAATCCTAACGTTTTGGAACTTTTCGTAATTATTTTATTGAAGTGCGGGACAAAAGTAAGCTTGTCATCAAAAATGACACCCAAATCACTTATTTCAAAAACTTCCTCCAACTTGATGTTATCAATGCTATATATTGTTTTGATTTTATTGAGCTTTCGCGTAAATTTTATATGCTTGCATTTACTGACGTTTAATTCCATTTTATTATTTTTACACCAATTATATATAGCATTAATATCCACCTGTAAGAGCTCTGAGTCAGCTAAGTTGTTTATTACTTTTGTTAATTTTAAATCGTCCGCAAATAAAAATACTCTACTATAATGTACCGTATCGCAAATATCATTAATGAAGATATTAAAGAGCCAAGGTCCTAAGTGTGACCCTTGAGGAACCCCGGAGCAGGCTTTATATAGACTCGAGCTAAAACCTTTTAAGACAGCAAATTGTTGTCTATTGTATAAATATGATTTAAACCACTCAAGCATATTACCATTGAATCCGTACTTGCTTAGTTTTAAGAGTAAAATATCGTGCGAAACTTTGTCGAAAGCCTTGGTTAAATCGGTATAAATTGCGTCAACTTGCTTGTGGTTATCAATAGCTGGCATAATGAATTCACTGTACGAAACAAGATTTGATGTTGTAGATCGACCCTTTATAAAGCCGTGCTGGTTATTATTAATCATTTGCTTAACATGACATTCTAGATATGGGTAAACTATTGCTTCAAATACTTTGGCAAAAGTGGAAAGTATGGAAATGGGTCTATAATTCTCAATGCACTCACTACCCTTGGACTTATATACTGGTACGATCCTAGCTATTTTCCACTTATCGGGAAAAACACCTGAACGAAGTGATTCGTTGTATAATAAATATAAAGGGAAACTTAGTACCCATGCACATTTAGAAATAAATATAGGAGGGATATTATCATAACCTGTCCCTTTAGTTGTATCAAGTCTTTTTAAGTATTGATAAATCTGCCTTCGCGATATTACAAAATTAGTGAACGCTTCAAAGTCATGTTTACATTGATTATTATAAGATGGTAATGTATATGAACTTTGAGATTGTGTGTAAACAGAAGCGAAATACGAGGCAAATTCGTTACAAATTTCTGATCCAGATTTCATTACTTTTTGTTTGTAAGTCATTATGCCTGGTGTTTAAATATTTAATCAAAACTAAAGTGTCGTCTGGTAGTATCGGTTTCATTGTGACGTAGTGTTAGGAGTGACGCGCTTGGGATGTGGAGTGTGTACATCAAGATAAAAAAATAATATACTTTACCCAAGAAGATCGCTCGTGAAAGCACGTTTAAATCGTTATGTGACAAGATTATATTAAGATTAAAGCACCGGTTCAGCGTGCAGATGCTAAAACTGACAAGAAGTTTTTGTGGAAATGACAGTAACAGTAACAGCCTGTGAATGTCCCACTGCTGGACTAAAGGCCTCCTCTCCCTTTTTGAGGAGAAGGTTTGGAGCTTATCCCACCACGCTGCTCCAGTGCGGGTTGGTGGAATAGATATGTGACAGAATTTCAGTGAAATTATACACATGCAGGTTTCCTCACGATGTTTTCCTTCACCTAAAGCACGAGATGAATTATTATCCCAAATTAAGCACATGAAAATTCAGTGGTGCTTGCCCGGGTTTGATATCACGATCATCGGTTAAGATTCACGCGTTCTTACCATTGGGCCATCTCGGCTTTTTTTTGTGGAAATGAGTAATCATTAAATGATAATTGATAAAATACGATTAAATAATATATATATATTATGATGTGACAGTTACAAATATTATTGGAGTCGTTTTTTATACTCAATTGTTTTATGCGTTTATATTATATTTCATATATCAAAACTTCAATGCAACTGAAATAAATAGAATAGATTTAAAACTGAAGCGATATGACGGCGCTCGCAATATCCGGCTCGCCTCAGGACCAAGTAGATGAATTGCTACGTATATCGTACTATACACATACAATAATATCATAAAAAGTAATTGCTTGTAAGTCTAATAATGATTCTATTTCAATTAATTTGTATGTTAATTTGACACTAACTATATTTCTTATTTTATATTAAATAAGCCTCCTGGGAACCAATTCTACTAACAAATTGTTACTTTATCGAAATTTACTGGTGGGAGGGCTTTGTGCAAGCTCATCTGGGTAGGTACTACCCACTCATCAGATATTCTACCGCAAAACAGCAGTACTTGGTATTGTTATGTTCCGGTTTGAAGGATGAGTGAGCCAGTGTAATTACAGGTACAAGGGACATTAAATCTTAGGTCCTAAGGTTGGTGGCGCATTGGCGCTGTAAGCGATGGTTAACATTTCTTACAATACCAATGTCTATGGGCGTTTGGGGACCACTTACCATCAGGTGGCCCATATGCTAGTCTATCTGTCTACACTATAAAAAAAAATTAATCAAAGCGTGATTGTTGCGGTTTATCCGTTTTCCTATTATTTAATTTAATTATCGACTGTTGGTATAAGAGTTAACAATTAAGTTTGGTTTTGACACAACGGTATATGTTAACATCATATCGGTTCGGTTCCGATTCGAATAAATACAGATGATTCAAAGTTGGATCGGAATTGAATCGGAAACGTATCGTAATCGTTATAAATTAGTAGAATCCGGCCCTTGATCTTAAATGGGTCCCACCGCCCATAGACAATGGCATTGTAAGAAATGTTAACCATGGCTTACTTCGCCAATGCGCCACCAACCTGGGGAACTAATCGTATTGTTAATATTATGTTATGTCCCTTGTGTCTGTAATAATACTAGCTCACTCACCCTTCAAACCACAACGTAACAATACTAAGTATTGCTGTTAAGCGGTAGAATATCCAGATATTCTAAGATACTAGTGGTGGATAAGATAGCAGCGCTGAGCGCTTTCTATCGACTGTATCACGGCGAGTGCTCTGAGGAATTACTCTCTAATTCCTGCTTCCCCCTTCCTTCATAAGTCTACGCGTGATGGCTCTCGATGTCACCGCCTAACTGTGACATTAATTCCATCGCGCACAAAGAAATTTGGCAACTCCTTTCTTTGTCGCACTTCCAAAAAATGGAATTCCTTACCAGCTCACGTGTTCCCCTCCTAATTCTTCCCAAATGTACTGGCCGTCGTCGCGTTTGGACTCTACTATCACTTACCATCAGGTGGAGTAAGCATTTGCCCTCTCGGCAAATATATATATATATTTTTTTTAAACCAGTCGAATTTGCATATAGCCCTTCCACCAAGTAAACTTTGAGACTTTACTAAATAATCGAGGTAACAAAATATCGAGACCCCAAAATCTAATCACAATAAAATCGATATAAATTTTAAACCAACACTTGCACAACAAAATGACGTCATTGACTCATAGCCACGTAAGCTTAATAGTAGTATCATAAAATATAACAATAAGTAGACGAAGTCGCAAGCAAGTTAGCTTATGTATGAATATGTTGAATTAAAGCTGTGAGCTCATCTCGTTTACAGGAAGATAACAATTATGGTTTGTTTTAGAGTAATTTTCTCAGATTTAGGGGATTTTCGGCGTCAGTCGGCGTACACTTAATTACAGCGAGTTAATCATATATATGTAAGGAGCTTGTGAATGTCCCACTGCTGAACTAAGGCCTACTCTCCTTTTTTTGAGGAGTTTGGAGCTTATTCCACCACGCTGCTCCAATGCGCGTTGGTGGAATACACATGCGGCAAAACTTCAGTAAAATTATACACATGGTTTCCTCACGATGTTTTCCTTCGCCGTCAAGCACGAGATGAATTATTAACACAAATTAAGCACATGAAAATTCAGTGGTGCTTGCCCGAGTGAACCCACATGATATCTTAAGATTCACGCGTTCTTACCTCCGGGCCATCTCGGCTTTTATATGTATACACATTTATAATCTGAACGTTATATTTATCAAATCAAAATAAACTTTATTCAAGTAGACGTTTGCGTGGCGGGCACAAGCTGCCAACGGTTCGTAATGACTTCACGGAGAAGAACCGACAAGAAACTAAGTAGTTACTTCCTTCCAACAATTAAATTACATAAGTAATGAAATACAATTGATTTATTATTTATCCTGCATCCTTTTTTATCATCTATATAATCCTTTGCTCTGGAAATGTAGTGCTGGAGATGAATGCTAAGAGTTTCGTGGACCGAATTTCGCACCAATATCTCCATTCTTCAAGAACTCGGCATCAAACAGCGTCTTTCGGCGCTGGTTCGAAAGCGCATACTAACATTTTTCGGACACGTCTCCCGGCAAAGAAATAACTCCATAGAGCGCCTTGTCATTCAAGGCAAGGTGGATGGCACCAGGCCACGTGGAAGGACGCCCATGCGATGGACCGACCAAATAAAAACAACTGTTGGCGGTCCTTTGCATGAATGCACCAGGCTCACCACTAACAGGGAAATATGGCGAAGGCTCGTCAGGCGAATAACATGTGCGTCGAACAATTCATAATACTTCATGGCGACCACGACCGCTCTGACAAGAGTGTCACGAAAAAGAAGAAGAATAATCCTTTATTGAGTAACACGCCTTATTAATTCCGTAACAGCATGTTAATGTCCCTCTGCTGGGTTAAAGGTCTCCTCTCCCTTTTTCACCACGCGCTCTAGTGCGGGTTGGTGGAATACACACGTGGCAGAATTTCAGTGAAATTAGATACGATTCCTCACGATGTTTTCCTTCACCGTAAAGCACGAGATGAATTATAATCACAAATAAAGCACATGCAAATTCAGTGGCGCTTCCTAATGTTTTCTTGACGTGATATTTCAATTTATTAATAAGCAAAGCTGAGTATTTGATACATTTATTATAGAAGCGAACATCTTGCAAGGATGATTTGAGTTCGCGGAGAGGTAAACCTGACGTTAATGATTATCACTGTTTATATAGAAATCATGATTAGTACTATGTACACACATAATATTTATATAAATATATACTTTTTTTATCCTGGGATATTATTCACACACGGCCATCTGATCCCAAACAAAGCAGAGCTTGTACTATGGAAACCAGACAACATTATTTTATAAATACATACTTATATAGATAATAACGCCCAGACTCAGGGCAAACAGACATGTTCATGCAAACAAATGTCTGTCCTGGGTGGGAATTTAACCCACAACCATCGGCGTGAAAGGCCAACGATACTAACCGACCAGTCCGACAATATATATATCACTTGGTGGTACCACCCACTCATCATATATTCTAAATAGCAATACCCAATATTGTTGTGTTGCAGTGGGAAGGGTGAGCCAGTGTTAACAGGCACAAGTCAAGGTCATAACATCTCAGTTCCCGCGGTTGATGACGCATTGACGATTTAAAGGATAGTTAATATTTCTTCCAGCGCCAATGTCATCACATTCCTATCTATTATTTTTTGGGGTTTCCCGGTAGTATTGGTACTGTGAGACTTTAAAATAAAACCACCAAATATGTACAGGTCAGATAGTGTAATTGGTCTCCAATTATAAATTAACGTAAACTTATTAAGTACTTACAAAAAAGCATTATTATAGCGCGATGTAAAATACATCTAACGCCATCTATTGATAAAAAGATAAAATAAATAATATTTGGCGTAATGTATCAACTATAGATCATTAATATAAAAGATTTCCTTTTTCATATTCCAATATCATTACATAATATAAAGACTAACCGCCGCGTCTGTCTGTCGGTCTATCACCAACAGACAAAATGATTCACGAGGAAGGTTTATGGGTATAATTCATTAATGTTTTGTGTGAAATGGTTAAAATGTGACGATGAATATTGAAGATCCTGGTGGGAGGGCTTTGTGCAAGCTCGTCTGGGTAGGTACCATACACTGATCAGATGTTCAACCGCATAACAGCAGTACTTTGTATTGTTGTGTTCCGGTTTGAAGGGTGAGTGAGTCAGTGTAATAACAGGCACAAGGGATATACCAACTCAGTTCCCGAGGTTAGTGGCGCATTGGCGATGTAGCGATGGTAAACATTTCTTACAATGCCAATGTCTATAGACGTTGGTGACCACTTTCGGTGGCCATATGGTCGTCCGCCTACCTATACTTTAAAAAAAAGATGAGAAAATGCCGACTGAGAGCTCTTATGACATAACCCAATAGTTATATGTGTTATGATTTACCGTGTAATGGAGAACATTACAAAAGACGTGCGAAGCCGGGACGGGTTGCTAGTTAATATTAAAAAGTGGACGACTTTGAATACCCAATAAGTAATTCCATTAAAGACGCTTCCCCAGCATCCATTCCGGCGCTCTCTTTGTTTCGAATTAAAATTCCGTCTCCGTAACGTACATATTTATTTATGAAAAATTATTTCGTTCATGTAAATCGTTTTCAATTTATGCGAACGAAAAATTGGTTCAATCAGTAAAATACTTACTTACTTACTTGAATTTATGTGTATAATAAAGCAGGAGCAACCGTGTGTCTGTACATTGAATAATGGTATCATCATCATGGATGGATCAAGATGGCAAAGTGGTAAGACCACGTGAATCTTAACCGATGATCCTGGGTTCAAACCCGGGCAAGCACCACTGAATTTTCATGTGATTAATTTGTGATTATAATTCATCTCGTGCTTGACGGTGAAGGAAAACATCGTGAGGAAACCTGCATGTGTCTAATTTCACTGAAATTCTGCCACGCGTGTATTCCACCAACCCGCATTGGAGCAGCGTGGTGGAATAAGCTCCAAACCTTCTCCTCAAAAAGAGGAGAGGAGGCCTTTAGCCCAGCTGTGGGACATTCACAGGGTGTTACGGTACATCATCATCATGTCAGCCGTAAGACGTCTGCTGGACAAAGGCCTCCTCCAAGATTTTCCATGTTGGCCGATCTTGCGCTGCCCGCATCCAACGGCTTCCCGCGACTCTTTTTATATAGTCGGTCCACCTTGTAGGGGGTCTGCCCACTGTGACGGTTCGTGGTCGCCACTCGAGAACCTTTTTTTATTATTATTTTTTGAATAATTGTATGAGTTGGCGATAAAACAACGAGTAATAGAACAAACGTCCGTTTGCATGTACACTCTAATCTCCGAAACTACTGAACTACTGAACGCTTAAGATTCACGTTCCAACCGCTAAGCCATCTCGTCCCTTTAAGCTTACAAACAAATCTATACACTAATATTATAATTGCGAAAGTAACTCTGTCTGTTACACTTTTACGGCTAAACTTATTTTGATGAAGCTTGAAACCCAAGGAAGAACATAGATTATACATAACACCTGCCCCCCCCCTAAAACGTGAGCGAAGTCGCAGGCGGAAACCAGTACGCAATAAATACAAAAATCGCGAAAAATACAGTTTAAAAACTAAAAATCCAACCGTCTATCGACAATTTTTAAGCGCTAATTGGTAACGAAATTTTTCCGCTTCAAAATACCCTTCAACCAATAGGAAATCAATGTTTCAATGACGTAAAACTTATCTGCTATTTGATTGGTTGAAATCGAACTGCAAAGTTTGAACCTATTTTAACCTTACAGAGTTTTTTAAAAACGCCGTTATAAAGTCAGCTTGATGGTTTATTGTTTAGCTTGTGAGACCGAGACGTTCTAGGTTCGAAACCCATGTCGGTTAAAATCTGTGCAGTCATCGAATTAGAAAAATAGTTTGTCAGGTTGCCTGGAAATATATATGTAGGCATAACACACATTCAAAACACTTTTTACATTAACTTAAAGCTAACTACGCACAACCGATTACAGGGGAACACACCATTCACAGACACAATTACAAAATATACAAATCAAAAATAAAATAAAAACAGATAATAAAAATATTTAAATAAAGAACAAAAACAGAAACAAAAGGTCGTGACTAATTAAATTAGGTTTTTAAACAAATTAACGGTTTATAATAAAAGAAACATCACAATTTTTTCATGAACGATGAGAGCCCGACACAGCCAATGTCCAGAGTTACTGCGCGATATTGGAGCATTCTATCCAAGTTTCGACATGCAAAACGATACGCAAGCAAACTAAAATAACCAACACATGTAAGAAATTACAATGTACCCACATTTTAATTTATAAAATAAAGGTAAAAAAGAGTCTCTAACGTATCTCGAGACCAGTTTGTCGTTATGCTGCCCAAAGGCAACAATCGTGATATTCATTATCGTGATTTAGTTGAGAAGGAAAACTGTGTTATAATTGTATTAAAAGTGTGATGGATGTGTGAAGTGATGTAAAATAAAATTGTGTGACAGTAAATTGGTGTTTTCAAAGTATAACCACGACCCTCGGAAGAAATTATTTTACACACAATAGCTAATATGTTTGTTAGTAATATTTTATTGCAAGCGTCGTCGCGTTGGGGGATCGCGATTTCAAATCAATCGGTCGGATTTGTGGAGTAGGAAACGAGCTGATGGACTATCTCGATCGTATCAGTTTTTAAGCAGAGAAACCGCCAAACCGCAATAGTATTATTGTGTTCCGGATTTCCGGACCGGAAAGGGTGAGCCAGTGTAACTACAGGCTCAAGGGTATAGAATATTAGTACGCAAGGTTGGTGACGCATTGGTGATTTATCAAATGGTTAATATTAATGGCGCCAATGTGGCGACCAATTACCATCAGGTGGCCAAAAAAAACTTTTTTTCTCATATAGATGAGAAAAAGAGATTTTTTTATAGAGTAGGAAGGCGGACGAGCATATGGGCCACCTGATGGTGAGTGGTCACCAAACGCCCTTAGACATTGGCAATGTAAGAAATGTTAGTCATCCCTTACATTGCCAATGCGTCACCGACCTTGGGACCTAAAATTTTATGTCCCTTGTGCCTGTAATTACACTGGCTCACTCACCCTTCAAACCGGAACACAACAATACCAAGTTCTGCGGTTTTGCGGTAAAATATCTGATGAGTGGGTGGTACCTACCCAGACGAGCTTGCACAAAGCCCTACACCAGCGGGTACACATAAAATTTACGAATTTTTAATTCACGTCGCTGTCTGTACTTTGAAACACAAAATCCATATTAACGACGAACATTTGATTCAACGCATCAAATAACATTTTAATTAACGCGCGTGTGTGTGTGTACGACACGCTACACATACAGCACTCACACTAATACCATTTTCCTGTACATTTTAAGATGACGAGAAATATAGTTTAAAGTAATCAAAATTAAAATATACTGTACTAGTTACACACGACTGGGAGTCGTTTTGAGTTAGTTTTTTTATAACGCTGAAAAAACGCACTACGCTTTTCTCCCACGGGAACAGTGGGTGGATATGTGGAGCTCGCATGTGTCCAAGGAGGCAAGTGCGCCCCGAACGTCGGAAGACTCAATAAAAAGCAAGCTGCCCTATCTTATCGAGGAGCGCCACGGGATCGCTTGCGCTTTCTGCCGAGACCAAGTATTAGTTACTCGAATTAATGTTCTGTAAATTAAAACGTGTGTAATATTTCCTATTAATTGGTAAAGTAGTTAAGACTTAACTACGTAACAATCAAACAAGCTCGTTTTTACAATGTATTGACCGTAAATCGTAACAGATGATCGTGGGTTCAAACCCAGGTAAGCACCAATGAATTTCCATGTGCCTAATTTGTGTTCATAATGATGATTGTGTTCATGATGTTTTCCTTCATCTCGATGAAGGAAAACATCGTGTGTCTGCATGTGACTAATTTCACTTTAATTCCAAACGTGCATTCCACTAACCCGCATTGGAGCAGCGTGGTGGAACAATCTCCTAACCTCCTTAAAAAAAATAAGCCCAACAGTGGAACATTATACGCATATAAGAAAAGGCCGCGTATGTTGCGTTTTGTTATCAAAGTATAGTTGGCTTGTTTGCGTAATGATTTATTATTTAATGTCAAGTACTGATAGTCTGAGATGTGTTCAACATCCGCCCTTAAAGAGCATTCGGAGTATCTTGGGACTGGCCAGATACAGCCATTAACCGTATGTAATAATAATGATCTGATCAATTTTAATTTGACTTGGTTGGGCTTTGTGCAAACCCGGATAGCACCAAATATACTACCAAACATTTTGAAGGGTGAGTGAGCCGGTGTAAGATGCACATTTTTTTGAGATTTGAGTTTGACATTTGGTATTTTAATTAGTATTACATTTATTATATTATTTAGCAATTATACTTAATTGTAAACTGGTTAAGAATGGTAAATCATTTAATTTATTTTATTATTGTTATTTTTAAACAAGATTTTATTTTATATACCTATCATTTTATATATGTAGTAGAATTATTTTAATGTACTATTGGTGTGATCTTTATTTAATAATAATTCATTTGACTGCCTCGTTGGTCTAATGACTCGATGTAAGACCGCAGACCCGGAGGTCCTGGGTTCAATTCCCAGGTCAGGCCAATAAAATGTTATTGGGTTTTTCTGTCAGAAAATTCTCAGTGGCAGCCCGGAGTCTGGAAGTTGAAAGTGTGTTCACTCCCGTGACCCGGAAAGTACGTAAAGCCATTGGTCCTGCGCCTGAACTCTTTCCGGTCTTGTTATGAGAGTGCACCTGTGTTTACGCACGCACTTGTGCACTATAATATGCAGATAGCTAATCGCTCTAGAGATTGGCCGCTGTGGCCGAAATCGGTCTGAAGGACATTATTATTATTTAATATGAATTATTTGTTAACAAATATATTGCTTGCCTATCGTGGACGAAATGTATAATATACTTATTAAGAAACTAACATCTATAAAACTACATTTCGTGCAAATAAATGATTATTACAAGGGACATAATACCACTGGTGGGGCTTTGTGCAAGCTCGTCTGGGTAAAACAGCAGTACTGGGTATTGTTGTGTTCCGGTTTGAAGGGTGAGTGAGCCAGAGTAATTACACGCACAAGGGACATAACATCTTAGTTCCCAAGGTTGGTGGCGCATTGGCGATGTAAGGGCGTTTGGTGACTACTTACCATCAGGTGGCCCATATGCTCGTCCGCCTTCCTTTTCTATAAAAAAAAGATAGGAGTGTGATGACATTGGCGCTGGAAGAAATATTAACCATCCCTTGAATCGCCAATGCACACCAACCTCGTGAACTGCTATTTCGAGTATGCGATGAGAGGGTGGTACCACCAAGTGATATTATATATATTGTCGGACTAGTCGGTTAGTATCGTTGGCCTTTCACGCCAAAGGTTGTGGGTTCGATTCCCACCCAGGACAGACATTTGTGTGCATGGCCCGTATGCTCGTCCGCCTTCCTTTTCTATAAAAAAAAAACCCTTTTTGAGGAGAAGGCTCATTCCACGACGCTGCTCCAATACGGGTTGGTGGAATACACATGTGGCAGAATTTCAGTGAAATTAGACACATGCAGATTTCCTCACGATGTTTTCCTTCACCGTCAAGCACGAGATGAATTATAATCACAAGTTAAGCACATGAAAATTCAGTGGTGCTTGCCCGGTTCAGAACCCACGATCATCGGTTAAGATTCACGCGTCCTTACCACTGGGCCATCTCGGCTATACTCTATATAACTTATATATCTTTACTGAAAATCAAAGAATTCTACATCCGAGCTTTTTTTATCTTATATCTGTTATATGATAGGAAGCATTTGTTTATAATTAATCTGGAGAGATTATAAACTGTCGAACAACTATGAACAGCGCGTTTCGCCGGTACTGTTATAAAAAGTAACGATTAGATTTTTGTATGTTTTTTTATACGACTCCACCCCACCTGATGGTAAGTGGTAGTGGAGTCCAAACGCGACGACGGCCAGTACAGCCGGGAAGAATGTTCTACACTAGCCGCCCCCGCCTTGCCGGCCCGCAAGATCCCTCCGGAAAGAGTTCAGGCGCACGACCAACGGCTTTACGTGCTTTCCGAGGCACGGGAGTGAACACACTTCCAACTTCCAGGAGAAGAATTTTCTGACAGAAAAACCCAATAACTTTTTATTGGCCCGACCTGGGAATTAAACCCAGGACCTCCGGGTCAGCGGCCTCATATCTAGCCAATTTTGACAAATTGTTTGTATATTAAACTCAACATTCCTTATTCTATTTTTTTAATTATGAATTCGATCAATAGTTATCTTCTTATTTGTATATTTTGTCTAAAACAGATTTCGTTTTATAATAGCATTATACAAATTACACATTTAACATTGCTATTCTTCAAGAGCTCGCTTCAAATCTCACTCGCGACACGTTGAAAACTGACTAATACGCTAGGCGATATACCATTTCAATGTATGTGTTTTCAACTAGCAAATCTTCCCGGCTTCGTGCGGATACCAAAAAAAATTGGATATAATTCGCGTGAAATCCATTCTTTGTGAGCAGACGCTCACACGTAGACACGTCGAGATAACTGTGACGAATTTCAATTCAATCAGGTGATTAGTTTAGGAGATCTCTTAATGAGTGTTATTTCGTTTAGGTAGGTAAGTAAATAGGTGTACCAATAACTTTCATCAAATCAAAATAACTGCTTACTTTAAAGTTAATATGGCTCTTTGCGAGTTACCAATTGTGTTCTTTATTTCTCAAAAATCGATTGATGTTTACTCCCGAATTAATCTGAGGGACCAAATGATGAACGAAATAAGAACTATATTTCACTGTTCACATTACTTTAATGAATTTTATCAATCTTGTAACATTGACATTCCCATACGTACTATTACAAGAAAACTTAGATAGCGTGATTCAGGAATTTCAAAAAATGAATCAACGCCATCTAGTGACGAAGAGTAATAAACATATTTTACTCTTAACAATTGAATATATCGCGTCCTCTACCTCGGGAACTCCTGCTATCGCCTGTTAACTGTCCTATTGCAGGCATCGATGACAACGATCATCAGGACCACGAATGTTAGAACGACAATCACAGACAACCCGGACAAGATGAACTAAACAGGGACTAAGAAAGCCACTGGGTCATTGAGACCCTGGCTCTTCGGGACAAAACTAAAATGACACGGCAAGTAGTTCTTGCCGGTGATGAACAGGGGTAAAGGGGGCATCCCCTAGGCCCGTACCCGAACTGGCCAGGCCAGTCAGAAGCAACTCTCTAATTGAATATATCAAAAGTTTTAACTCAAACATCACGTCCATCTTTGTTGTTCACTGTTTTACAAATTAATAAAGTCGAAATGTCAGTCCGTGATTTAAGAATAACTGCCTTATCTTTAAGTGAATACAGCCAAAAACAAAAAAAAAACTATTATTTAATCGAAGATTACCGTTGCTACGTTATAATTAAAATCTATATCTATACTAATATATAAAGGTGAAGAGTATGTTTGTTTGATCCCGCTAATCTCAGGAACTACTGGTTCGAATTGAAATTTTTCTTTATGCTGGATAGCCTATTTATCGTGGATGGCTTTAGGCTATATAACATCACGCTACGACCAATAAGAGCGGAGCATCAATGAAAAAAATGTTGCAAATAAGGGAAAATTGATACGTTTTGAGAGATTCTGTTGCGTGCGCTGCGTAAACATGTCTTTCTTTGATTTTTTTATAGAAAAAGAAGGTGGACGAGCATATGGGCCACCTGGTGGTAAGTGGTCACCAAACGCCCTTAGACATTGGCACTGTAAGAAATGTTAACCATCGCTTATGCGCCACCAACCTAACCTAAGATTTTATGTCCCTTGTGCCTGTAATTACACTGGCTCACTCACCCTTCAAACCGGAACACAACAATACCAAGTACTGCTATTTTGCGGTAGAATATAATAGGTGGTAATTACCTGGACCAGCTTGCACAAAGCTTTACCACCAGTAAAAAGTCCTATCACCAGTACAAAGCCCTACCACCAGTAAAAATAATGCATTATTTGCGAAATCATTATAAACATGGCCTTAATTCTTACGAAAGATATCTATATTAAATCATGGACAATTTTTAGTACTTTTCATAGTTTAGACATATTTCAACAGGTAGTTGAGAAGGTTGTTGGAAAATACTCATACTTAGGTATTTGTTTTCGGTTTGTAGATAACTTTGTAAGTCAAAGTTTGTAGGTTAGGAAGGTATTTCGTTTCGTCGCCGCATATATTTTTTCCTCATTGTTTTGTTAAATTTATACTTAGTAGCTTAGTTGATAATAAGTATTAATCTATACTAATATTATAAAGAGGTAAAGTTTGTGAGGTTGTAAGGGGTAATCTCTGGATCTACTGAACCGATTTTGAAAATTCTTTTACCAATTGAAAGCCACATCATTTTTGAGTATCATAGGCTATATATTACCCGATTAAAAGACTTTCTCGTCATAGTCAGATGTCGTGGCCAACGCGACTTTTGTCGGGAAATAAATCATAGCAGTACTAACCAAACCACAATCATAATTTCATCACAAGTAAAAATGTTTACCGCCCAACGAAGTAGGCACGGGACAGCTAGTTTTTTTTAAATACACAATTTCCTGTGATACCTTCACAGGAATTTCACTTTTAAAACTGTTATCGTTTGCAATCACGATAAAAGATTAAAGTTAATACTGTTTTTCTCATGGGAAATTAATTGTATGTTGCCCTATCTAGGTAGCGGCGAAAACCAATAAATACTAATATCCTACGAAAATAAAACTAAAAATGTTGTACATACTGAAATATTATAAGTCTGCCCTTAGTGATTTCTTTAAGTTATACGCGGATAAAACCGCGGGAATAGCTATTATTATATATGTATAATTCAAATATACACTATGTTAAAATGGCAGATGAAGCCTCGGGTTTCGCTGGTTATATAAATAAGCAACTACAAATCAGTTCACCAATTTTCCTCCTGTTTGTCAATCGATTTTCTTTTGTTTTTATTTTATGAATATTCATCTCTTTTACGCCAATAATTACTAAATTAAAACCTGGGGATTAAACGCATGTCTAGCCACTAGAACTTATTATTTCATAGCACTTATTGTTATCATATTGTCCTACAAACGAATTACTAACTCTGTAGTGTTGGGTCCTGGTGTTAATAGTCACTTCTAACAAATGATTTTTTATATACAGTTTTGTTATAACGCCTAATTAGGCAGGCATATGGACCACCAGGGCACCGTCACCTGTAGACTCTGGCTCCGTAAGAAATCTTAACCATATCTTTATCAACAATGCGCCACCAATTTGGGAAGATGTGATCCCCTGTGCCTGTAGTTACACTGACTTACTTACTACGATAACAAAACGGTTCTAAGTATTGCTGTGTGGCACCACCGCCAAGAAATATGATAAGGCTTTATAGTAAAGCGCCTTTGTCTGTAAACATTGGCGCTGTAAAAAAACAAATCATTCCTTACGATACCAATCACCGCAATCATCTTGTTTAGGATTTGCTATTTGGTAGTAGAATAGATGGTCAAGAGGTGGTACCATCTTTATCACATGCTACCATCGGTGTTTCGTATTTCTAGCTTAATCGCTTTTTATTGTAATTGCATTAAATTTAATATATACGAATTAATATGTTAGTATATTATATTGCTTAAAGTTACGTTCAAATTAATAATCGTTATAATCTAAAAATCAATAATTACAACTCAAATAAGGATATATGCCGTCCTTAAATCGATCTACGCCATGTTTTAACAGTAAAAGAAAAAAAAATTACCTTGAGTAATTCTGTGAGACTTGTTGTGGACAAAAGTTTTAAATTAAATACTGATATTTTATTATTTTATGTGAATTAATATGGCGATTGGACTTCTGTGACAAAAACGTTTTGTGTTTATTTTTGTTAAGCGTGAAACAGGTGGTTGGCGCGGGAGGTTAGACTGCACACGACCGCTCGACACCGCAGCCTTCGCCGGACTGAATCTCCGAAGCTCAGCAGCAGCGGGAATTAAAAGGAATAGCGCATGCGTACCGACATTTAAACTCGCGATACACGAAATCAAATCGTATTTCTTGTTAATTAAAGCTTAATTTACAATGGAATGCGTTTCGAACATCCGCATAAAATGCGTCCTGTCAAAAACACTATCGGAATTTTGAATTTTTTTTTTCGAATATGACAAAGTTAATTTTGCTTTGTATTAAAAACCCGACAAGATTGATGTCGCCGTTTTCGAATGGTCTTATGAAATAACGGTCATGATCTAATTTGAACCTTATTACATTATCATAGGGCTAAAATTTGCTTAACGTTCTTAATGAATAAGTGAAATGATAAAAGGAGGCTCATTTAATTCTAGAAGAAATAAGTACAAATAAGTTTGAATTCTAAATAAAGTGCAATAAGGTTTATATTGTAATCGTGTATTTAAAAATAATTTGTATTTTTTTTTAATTGAATTGAAGACACGTCGGCGCCAACTCGGAAGAATACAATAGACACATTTTCTGAAATTGGAGTTTAATTAATGTTTTTAAAATTTAAAAAAACATGACATGATTGCATTAGGGCTGTGAAATACACAAACAGCCTATTCCAATACCGGGAGGAGTAAAGACAAATATAAGAATGACCTTGAATTGACGCGATATCATTGGTCGAGATTTTAATTGAACGTTATTTTGAATGAGTGGCTAGATATAAGTCCGCTAACCCGGAGGTCCAGGGTTCAATTCCCATGTCCGGCCAATAAAAATTTTTTTGGGTTTTTCTGTCAGAAAATTCTCAATAGCAGCCCGGGGTCTGGAAGTTGGAAGTGTATACACTTCCGTGCCTCGGAGAGCACGTAAAGCTGTCGATCCTGCGCCTGAACTCTCTCCGGTCGTGTCGGATTGCCGTCCCATCGGATTATGAGAGTGAGGGAATAGAGAGTGCACCTGTGTTTGCGCACACACTCGTGCATTATATCTCCTGCGCAGTTGGCTAATCTCTCTTGAGATTGGTCGCTTTGGCCGAAATCGGTCTGGAGGACATTATCATTGTTATTATTATATGTACATTTATTGATTGATGAAAAAGAGTAACTACCGAGTTTCTTGCCGGTTATTCTCGGTATATTGTTCAATCCGAACCGGTGCTGGCTTTCAAATCAAGTCAAAAGCGCTTGATTGATTTTGTCCATCTCAACTTCGTGTGGGTTTTATGGTCACATTGGTCTCGTTTCTCACAAGGCTGTAGATCCCGAGGCTCTCGGTTAACTACCAGGTCATGCCAATAAAAAGTTATTGGTTTTTTTGTAGTGAGAAAATTCTCAGAACGACCCGGAGCGTTGCGTCGAGGCAATTTTCAGGAAATTCCCACGGGACACGATAATGAGAACTGTTTTGCTTCCGTTAATAGTGTTAATTTGTTTTTTATTATTTCGTGTATAACAAATACTTAACGCGTAAAACTACTCTATCATTACTGACTGAAATCAAATATGTATTTACGTATTTAACGATTTATGTACTTCAATTAGTTATATACAATAGCGAATAACAACTGACATGCCACGGGTTTAAATAACATAAAATATATAAGCCAGGCGCTTGTAAACACACATACACATTACAGCAAAAGTCTTGTGACTTTCAAAGAACGGCAGCGAAGAGAAGCACTTGGTGGTAGGGCTTTGTGCCAGCCCTTCTGGGTATCACTCATCAGATATTCTACCGCTAAGCAACAATTTTAAGGATGAGTGAGCCAGCGTAACTTCAGGCACAAGGGACATAACTTAGTTACCAAGTTTGGTGGTGCATTGGCGATTTAATAAGCGATTAATATTTCTTCGTACTCAATGTCTATGGGCGGTGGAGACCATATAACATCAGGTCACCCATTTTCCAGTCCGCCTCGCGTCTACCTAGATAATTTAATAACCCCCTAAATACGACGTCAGCACGCTATCCCACTAGATGTAAGAAGCAGTTAGCAATAGTAGCTATACAAGTTTATTTTCCTTAGAAGCATTCAAGTAATGTCCCACCAGGTGTGGAAGCACTGTTAAGCAAATACCAAGTCTATAAGTATTAATACCATTTTATTTTCGAATTGATCTCGTGCTGCTGGCCCAAGTGGCTTCGACAGCGTCACCGGGCGAAGGCGAGTCTTTGATACTCAGCCGGATACGGAGCCCACATAAGCCAGAGTATGTGTGTCATAAAGGCGTTTCCTGTGAGGCCGATCCTCGGCTCGGGACACCGTTGACGTCTGGATAATATTTGTTACAATATCTAATTCTCAAAGACACTTCGTTAGCGCGATTCATAATACAACTAGCGTCATCTAGTGACAAATTAAATAATTTATAAGGGAACCATTGATGATTTTGGATGGATGGATAGATCTGCTTCCGGAGTGGCTAGACAAGTGGAGGATGGCCGTCAACGCCGGTAAGACGGCCGCTCTGCTTGTCGGTGCCGACAAGCCGATGCGTCAGCTCACCCTCCGAGGCCAGGACGTGAAGTGGCAGACCTCAGTTTGATACCTGGGTGTCACATTGACCGTAAGCTGCGCATGATACCCACCGTCAACAAGGCGGTGAATCATGCCGTGGCTGCACTGTCAAAGTTGTACACCCTCTTCGCATCCCGCCTAACACAGAAAATCAAACTGAGGATCTACGGAGCCTACGCGCCTGACTAATGCGGCCCCGCCTGGTATGCGCTATGCTCAGCGCACCAGAAGCGGAGGTTGCAGATCCAGCAGAATCGATGCCTGCGAACTGATAGTAGGAGCCCCTGAGGTACGTCAGAAACGACGTCATACATCGAGACACCAGGACGCCCAACATGGAGGAGTTCGTCCGCCATCTCACGCGAACAATGTTCGGAAGAGCCGACAATAGTGCGTGCGGGCACCTCCACGGCATTGAACCACTGCATGCTCGACCACCAGAGGAGCGTCCTCTACCTCGTGAGCTCCTACTGTCGCCGACCGTCTGCCCCGACGCGGGCATCGAGGACGACGATTTGGAAGACTAACGATAGGACGATGATCAACATTAGACTAGACAACCACTCGGACGAGACAAGCCACCATATACCGGACATAGCCACTGGGTCATTGTGACCCTGGCCCTTTGGGCCAAAAAGCAATAGACACGACAGGTTCAACCTGTCGGTGAGGAACAGCAGAACGGGTAAGGGGGAAAACCCCGAGGCCCGTACCCAGACTGAACCAGTGTTGTTTGATGATTTTGAAGTAACGAATAAATCTTGCTATAATCATGGTTACAACGTTTAATTTTTATTTTATTTTTTTATATGGGTATTTAAGTATATATATGTTAACACTCTGTTGCTATATCTGTTTGTAGTAAATAGTTTCTTATTCACTACTCACCATCTGAATATTACAGTTTTTCCTCTTAGTCCCGTTATATCTTTGGAATAATTAATTTTACCGAAACAGGACTTCCGCGTCTGAACGTGAGTTATGACGAACACTCGGACGAGCGTTCGTTATATAATTAACACGTAACATTGGTTTTGTTTCTTTATTCACCAACTAGTGTTCGCCTGTGGGCGGGCAGTTTTTAGGTATAACGTTTTATAACATAGTATGTGTTATAGAGGAATGGGTCTCTTTGACACGATTATAGTATTATGCCCCCAGAGGGGCCAGACCTTAAAGATACTTTGTATAATGTCCTCCAGACCGATTTCGGCCACGGCGTGTAGGAGATATTATAGTGCACAAGTGTGTGCGCAAACACAGGTGCACTCTCTATTCCCTAACTCTCATAATCCGACGGGACGGCAATCCGACACGACCGGAAAGAGTTCAGGCGCAGGACCAACGGCTTTACATGCTTTCCGAGGCACGGGAGTGTACACACTACCAACTTCCAGACTCCGGGCTGCTACTGAGAACATTCTGCCAGAAAAACCCAGTAACATTTTATTGGCCCGACCTGGGAATTGAACCCAGAACCTCCGGGTCTGCGGCCTCACATCAAGCCACTAGACCAACGAAGCAGTCAATACTTTGTATATTATGGTAAAGAATAAACTAATTTTAATTTTTTCAATTTACATCTAAGTTCCCAAGGTTGGTGACGCATTGGATGCTTAATATTTCTTACAGTACCAATGTCTGTGGGCCACTGCCCATTTACTGTTCTACCTTCCAATAACCAATAACAAAAAACGACTATTCTTATAAACCAAAAGTAAAAATGTCGTTTAAAGTAAAAATACACAAATAACTATCTGACTTAATAATTAAAAACACACAAATAACAATCAACGATAACATTAATTACATTAAATGAATAATAACTTCGCGCCAAAAAATAATTTTAGCGTCTGCGACAGGCGATCGCGCGCATTTTAATTTTTTTAAATATATTATGCAACAAGGTATTGAAACATTCGGTCAACGATTGTTAAGAACATATAATTAAAGTATTTCAGTTTTAAAAGTTTAACCTAAGCTAAGTTAGCTACGATGGTCTACAAACGTAGAGGCATTCTGCTACATTCTTTACGACCGCTGCAAGTATATTGTCATAAATTTTACAGAGAACTACTTCCTGTGAGCTGACTCGTAAAGAAACCTGCATTTTTAAAGCTATAGTGTACACTTGACTTATGTTTAGCACCAATGGCCCAGTGGTAGGAATAAGATAAATGATTACAGGTTCAAGGCAAGCACCGATGAATTACGTTCACTTTTTTTTTATTTGTTTGTTTCGTGACGGGAATCCTTGTGATGAATATTTCTTGTGTCGTATGAAGATCTGCCCCATGCTTTCCAATAATCAAAATGGAACTGTGGCAGAACACGCCTGCTCCTTAAGAAGATAAGAGGTTTTACATTTCAATTTTTATTATTATTATCAACTAACCTCCACGCGCGGTTACAACAACGTGTGAAGGTTAGTAAAGGGAAAATGTTAGGCAGACTATGTATTAAGTCAGCATCACTGCCTCGTAGTCTAGAAGTTGGAAGTGTGTTCACTTCCGAGCCTCGGAAAGCACGTAAAGCCGTTGGGCCTGCGCCTGAACTCTTTCCGGTCGTATCGGATTGCCGTTCCATCGGATTATGAGAGTTAGGGAATAGAGAGTGCACCTGTGCTTGCGCACACACTTGTGCACTATAGTCCTGCGCGGTTGATTTTCATGCCGTGGCCGAAATCGATCAGGAGGACATTATCATTATAAATAAATAAATATGATGATGTATTACATTAAAGCATTAATAAATACAAATTACAATACTAACTCTCATAATCCGATGGGACGGCAATCCGACACGATCGGAAAGAGTTCAGGCGCAAGACCAACGGCTTTACGTGCTCCCCGAGGCACGGGAGTGAACACACTTCCAACTTCCAAACTCCGAGCTGCTACTGAGAATTTTCTGACAGAAATACCCAATAACGTTGGGTATTTCTGTAATTATCCTGGGAATTGAACCCAGGAACTTCGGGTCTGCGGCCTTACATCAAGCCACTAGACCGACGAGGCAGTCAAAATGTTATATTAATATTGTAATAAATATATAAACTAAAACTCGCGCCTTCGCCTTCATTAACAGGCGGATCATTACAATTGTCTTGCCAGTAATTTATTTGCTTATAAATAACAGACAGCGATGTCGTTTTACGTTCCACTTGAAACGGCGTCTGTTTGCCAAAAAAATTAAACTGATCTGATAAGCTGACTCGAATCGCTATTAAAACCGCACTTTTGTAATATTATGAGATTTATAAGCCAACTCTACTAATCGCTTCTATAAACACATTAAAAATTTATAAATAAACGACGATGAAATTGAATATCTGTATCCTACTTGGGTAAGTACCACACACTCGTCAGATATTCTACCGCGAAACAGCAGTACTTGGTACAATACCAATGTGTTTCGGTTTGAAGGGTGAGACAGTGTAACTACAGGCACAAGGGATATAAAATCTTAATTCCCAAAGTTGGTGGCGCATTGGCGAAATTAGCCAAGGTTAACATTTCTTACAATGCCAATGTCAAAGGGCGTTGGTGACCACTTACTATCAGGTGGCCCATATGCTCGTACGCCTACCTATGCAATAAAAAAATCTATCTATTTATATAAGCGAAATACCACTCATCACGAGATCTCCTAAGCTAACCGCCCGATTGACTTGAGATTTGTCTCCCCGACGTGGACGCTCACTAAGAGCGGATACGCAAATCCTATCCAAAATAAATTTTTCTTTTATCCGTCGAAGCCGGGACGATTAGCTTGTTTTTTTTTAATGCATAGGCTAGCGCTTGACTGTTATCACACCTGATGGTAAGTGAGGTACAGTCTAAGATGGAGCGCGCTTGCCTAGAAGGTGCCTATTCACTCGGGACTTGAAGGTACCCACATTGTAGGTGATGGGGAAAACGGAGGTCGGGAGGGCATTCCAGACCTTGGCGGTGCGTATCAGAAACGAGGAAGCAAATCGTTTACGTGTCTTAAAAACGTCAACGTCAACTACGTACGGGTGTAGATATATGTGTTTAAATATATGTCGTGGAAAGCGATATCGTTTAATATTAAGTTGCTGATTTGAGTATCATAGTACCAGAGAAGGGGTAAACACCGTGACGTCACGTGTTATTGTAAACGGGCAAGTGGTCAGAGTCGTGTTGGAAAGTGAGGAATTGAAAACGGCACATTACGACTTCGGACGCTGACCGGGTCACTTCTCCAAAACGAAACTGTCGGCTTACCCAGTTTAGTCTTAAGTGTTTATTGTGTTCAAAAGAAAATAAAGTGAGGTTATACGAAGTGTACACTGTCACTTTCGCCATCTATGCAATCGACCCGAGCCGAGATGGCCTAGTAGTTAGAACGCGTGAATCTTAACCGATGATCGTGGGTTCTGACCCGGGCAAGCACCACTGAATTTTCATGTGCCTAATTTGTGATTATAATTCATCTCGTGCTTTACGGTGGAGGAAAACATCGTGAGGAAACCTGCATGTGTCTAATTTCACTGAAATTCTGCCACATGTGTATTCCACCAACCCGCATTGGAGCAGCGTGGTGGAATAAGCTCCAAACCTTCTCCCCAAAAAGGGAGAGGCCCTTAGCCCAGCAGTGGGACATTCATAGGCTGTTTCGGTATACGAGACGTGCGAAGCCGCGTCGAGTAGCTAGTTTATACTATATAATGCAGAGTATCCAAGCTTAACGAAGCGTCCACAAACTGTTCTAAATAGCTTTGAGCTAAATTCCAAGCGCTTAGGCGCTTAAATGTAGTGTTAAAGCTATACATTAGCCTTATATACTGTGATAAACTGAAGCATGTGGCGCTTCATTACACCTCGCTACGTTATTGTTATCCTGGTTTAATTTTGGTTTGTACATAAATACATACGCTGTGCAAGCCTGGGTGGTACTTAAAAGATATTCTCCCATCAAACAGCAATATTTAGTTGTGCTCCGTTTCGAAGGGTGAGTCAGTACTACAGACACAAGGGACATAACATCTTAGTTCCCAAATGCAAGGGATGGTTAATATTTCTTACAGTGCCAATGTCTATGTATGGTGACCATCAGATGATCCATTTCCCTCAGCCTACTTAATCAATAAAAAAATTGAATCGAATGTATGACGAACTTCCCTTTTTGTGAACTCCGTTCTTATTTTTATTCTGTGAAGAGACGCAGAAAAATTGAGCAATATGTCTTGGAAGATTAATATATATTAGTTTCAGAGACTTCGACCACGTGGGTCTAATTGTGTTTTTAAACCATCCCAACCCATAGAAATATATACACAAAATTTACTGCGGACGAATTATATAGTAATAATAATAATCCTGGGACATTATTCACACACGGCCATCTGATCCCAAACTAAGCAGAGCTCGTACTATGGAAACCAGACAATTGATATACTACATATACTACTTTTCTTTTTGTAAATAAATACTTATATAGATAATTACACCCAGACTCAAGAAAAACAGACATGTTCGTGCGAATGTCTGTCCTGGGTGGGAATCGAATCCACAACTTTCAACGTGAAAGTTCCGACCACACCAGCCCGGCCAAATAATTTCAAGGTATTTCCTTCTCATGGAGCTTATTCCACGTGCCATGCGGCTTGCTGGATACGAACAAAGCCAGCGAGCACGTGAGCGAACTTCACGCAGATTTAATAAAAAACCTCTCGAAAATCTTTGAACAAACATTTCAATTTGAATAGAACTAAAGTTTGATATTACTCTGCATAACAGTTTTCAATTTGTACTGAAAAATATTTAACAATTCAATATAAACTCTATTACAATGTGATAGGGTACGTTTTCCGTTGTACATATCGGTGTATAAAATCCCGCAAGCATTTTAAGATCTGAACCACGGAGCACACACGTGTACATTCGTTTCAAATATTTGCTCTCGAAAATTGTGAGATTTCTGTGAAAAGATACACGATACGCGATTGGTGCAATGGCTGAATCTCGAATCACTAATTTCTGAAATACAAAACAATTTTTAACGTATTAATGGTACAGTTTATTACGTCAATAATTAAAAAATCCGCCGTTTCATTCGCTGGTTCCTTTCAGGTCGGGGTATTCATTTTCCAAGCCGGTGGAAGTTTTTAATTTTACAATCAAATACAATAAAATATATATATTTATATGTCCGTCTGAGGGTCAACATCTATCTCTACGTTTTTTATCATCTTTATATAAAAGCCGAGACAGCCTAGTGGTTAGAACGCGTGAATCTTAAACAATGATCGTGGATTCAAGCCCGGGCAAGCACCAATGAAATTTCATGTGCTTCATTTGTGTTGTGTGCATCTCGTGCTTGACGATGAAGGAAAACATATCGAGGAAACCTGTATGTGTATAGTTTCATTAATTTTTGCCACATGTGTATTCTACCAACCCGCGTTGGAGCTGCGTGGTGGAACAAGCTCCAAAACAGAACAATATATATATAATATGATATCTTGGGACTTTATTCACACATGGCTATCTGATCCCAAACTAAGCAGAGCTCGTGCTATGGAAACCAGACAACTGATATACTGCGTATACTACTTTTCTCTTGTAAATACATACTTATATAGATAATTACACCCAGACTCAGGACAAACAGACATGTTCATGCACACAAATGTCTGTCCTGGGTGGGAATCGAACCCACAACTTTCGGTGCGAAAGGCAAGTATCTACCAACCACGCCAACGGCCCGTCAAAAAAGGAGAGGAGGCCTTATCCCAACCAATACTGTGCTATGTATTATCCTTACATATTAAAGATTTCTTAACAAAAAAAAACAATTAATTAATAAATATAAATATATCAACGGAGTTTTATTATAGAAACAAAGATCTTCGGTTTGCGGAGTCAGAATATTGATGATATGAGGTTGTCCTTACTTCGCGTTTATAGAGTGATTGTGAAAGATAATAATCCGTGATAGACGGATTCTATTTCGAGACGTATTGTATCTGTGATTACTATTAATAGATAATACGGTGCTTTTATCTTAAATAAACGGGACGCTGGTATTGTACATCTTCATTGATATATAAGAACATATACTAAAATGACTCATCCGAAAAAAAAATGCTAAGTGACATTTTCTTTTATAGAATACGAAGGCGGACGAGCATATGGGCCACCTGATAGTAAGTGGTCACCAAACGCTCTCAGACATTGGCTCTGCAAGAAATGTTACCCATCGCTTACATCACCAATGCGCCACCAACCTTGGGACCTAAGATTTTATGTCCCTTGTGCCTGTAATTACACTGGCTCACTCACCCTTCAAACCGGAATACAGCAATACCAAGTACTGCTGTTTTGCGGTAGAATATCTGGTGAGTGGGTGGTACCTACCCAGACGGGCTTGCACAAAGCCCTACCACCAGTTAATAACTGACTCATTCAAAAAAAGAGGAGCAAAAATATTCCTATTTAGTCGGGACATTTGACCAAGTGACATTAAACCTTTACATAAGCAAGCAAGAGTTCAAGAAACTGCGTTAGTAATTTGATGAATTATACAGGGTGACTGGTGAATTAGTATCAATATTTTAGGAGCATAATCGGTACATGATTCTCATTCGAATTATGTAAAAAAAATAGGTACTTAATTTTTGACCAAATTTACAAAAAATTTACTTTAAATAAATAAAGTGTGGACATATTTCCGCGGCGCGTGCGGCGTGGTGTTTGCCCCCCGCAACCCCTGCCCCGCGGCTTATTAGTATTAGTAGGTTAGTCGCGCGAGCGCCGCCGTAAGGTTCGTCCATCTTCCCGCGCGCGCGCCCCTAGCGATCGATCTTACGCGTATACCTAATGTTTCGTGTGTTAGTGTGACCCGTAATTAGTAATTAGGTATGGCTTATCAATACACAAATGCAGAATACTGTGAGTACTGTGAGTAGTAAAGTGACCCATTCGTGTTAAAGCGTGTGAAAGACAATATGCGTAAACGTGCCGAACTGTGTATCACACGAGCAGGAGCTCACTTTGAACATTTGTTAAGGTTAGTGTAGTTATGTAGGTAAATAGGTAGTTAAATGATTGACAATCGTTGTAAATAAGTATGATTCCATTTTTAAATACGCCGGAAATACCAAGATAGGTAAACAGTTAATTTTTGTCCCAAGTTCATATCATTTACCTAGTCAACAAATTTGTTGCTTAAACGAGTGAAATATTTTGGTATTTTTGCCTGTTCTAAGCCAGGTTTAAAGTATGAAGGGGGATTGGATCATGCTTGTTTATCAAAGGTAGCCTGCTACCCTGTTAACACGCGGCGGCGTTTGGACGTAGGTAAAGTACCGCGCGATAACTAAATGTACCTAACTGTGTTGTGTCGTCAGCGCAGTTAGGGCGTCCACATGACGCGTAATTAATTACATAACTTTTGGTTAACTTTACTTAGAAGTTTATTAATATTTATGTTATATGTATTTTTTTTTGGTCATATATGGTCGTCAAATATCACGTCCTTAAGTATTGATACTAATTCACCAGTCACCTGTATAAATGTAATGTAAACGTAAATAATGTATTTTTAAAATATCAGGATATGTCGAAAACTTCTTTTAGCCGTGTTTTATACTCTATTGTTTGGTAATAGACAGTTGGAACACCACAGTAACAGCCTGTGAATGTCCCACTGCTGGGCTAAGCCCCCTCTCCCTTTTTGAGGAGAAGGTATTGGAGCTTATTCCACCACGCTCCAATGCGGGTTGGTGGAATACACATGTGGCAAAATTTCAGTGAAATTAGACACATGCTTCCTCGCGATGTTTTCCTTCACCGTCAAGCACGAGATGAATTACAAACACAAATTAAGCACATGACAATTCAGTGGTGCTTGCCCGGGTTTGAACCCACGATCGTCAGTTAAGATTCACGCGTTCTAACCACTAGGCCATCTCGGCTAATTTTTAGAAGAATAGTGATCGACCTATATTCAGCGCAAACTACCACTGATGGTATGTGCCTACTAGCATATATATATACATAGATATAACATATGCACTGTGGAGATATAGGTCTTGTTCGTTTCGTCTAATACATACAAAAGTCTGCAATATACGAATCATTTCGGTGTAACAACGGCCGCAGCGCGTCACGTCTTTGTGAAAGTTTTGAAACAAAGGAACCCGTGTAAGAAAGCTTCGTTTATTTCTTAGAATGTACATTCTTAGAACTTTAGAAACTGGAGCTTATCTCACTCTCAAGAAATATTGGTATTATGACAGTTGATGTCACAGTTTCTTTTTTCTTTTTATAGAATAGGAAGGCGGACGAACATACGGGCCTGATGGTAAGTGGTCACCAAACGCTCTTAGACATTAGCACTATAATAAATTTTAGCCATCCCTTACATCGCCAATGCGCCACCAACCTTGGGACCTAAGATTTTATGTCCCTTGTGCCTGTAATTACACTGACTCACTCACCCTTCAAACCGGCACACAACAATACCAAGTACTGCTGTTTTGCGGTAGAATATCTGATGAGTGGGTGGTATCACCCAGACGAACTTGCACAGAGCCCTACCATCAGTTTCGTTAATGCCGCTATTTTTGTTCCATAATTATCAATTTTCGTGCGCAAAATAAATGCGCAAAAGCGCAAAATATTCTACCAAAGTCACTTGTAAAAACGCGTATAACTTAAAAGAAATTCAGCCTAATCACCAAGAGCAGACTTATAATATTTCAGACTTATTTATTATTAGTTTTATTTTCATGAGATATTAGTATGTATTGGTTTTTGCCGCACCCGGATCTAGATAGGGCACCGTACAATTGGCCATAATAAAAACAGTATTCCCTTAAATCTATTCCGACATACTTGAATGTCTTTCCCTGTGCTTTATTTATTGTTACTGCAAGCGATACCTTCACAGGAAATTGTGTCCTTTTAAAACTGAAAGTTAAATATGTGTGTTCAAGAAATAAATACTTATTATCAACTAAGCGACTAAGTAAATTTAACAAAACAATGAGGAAAATATATATGCGGCGACGAAACGAAATACCTACCTAACCTACAAACTTTGACTTACAAAGTTATCTACAAACCGAAAACAAATACCTAAGTATGAGTATTTTCCAACAACCTTCTCAACTACCTGTTGAAATATGTCTAAACTATGAATACTAAAACTGCTCAACTTGTTTTTATATTCATATCGTGCTCGGTTAAGGAAATCGTGAGGAAACCTAACAGTTGACCAAATGTGTATCCACTAACCGATATTGGAGCAGCGTGACGGAATATGCTCCGAACATTCTCCTCAATAAGTGAGGATGCTTTGGCCCAGCAGTGGGACATTTATAGGCCGTTACTTTACTGTCAAGAAAAATCTATAATCTAGTTCAAATGGTGATCTCGTGGTTTGAGAAAGTTCAAAAACCGTTGAAGATATCTTATTTCATAGAATTTAGTCGTTTCGTTTGTTGTTTTGAATTGTTTCATCATCATCATCATATATAGGAATATATACTCGCGGAAAATAATAATTTAATATATTCGAAAATAATAATTAATTATAATATTATTCTAGATATATATTGTAGAATTACATAGTTTCCAGTCATCGTCATTAATACTGGTGGTAGGGCTTTGCGCAAGCTGACCTGGTTAGGTACCACCCTACCAAGGTAGCATGCGAAAGCAATCCCGTGGCGCTCCTCGTTAAGACGGAAAGGGTACGGGGAGGTTTTAATGGGTAGGACGGTGGCCTTCTGCCCCGTGAGTCCCACATAACCGTTCCGGTCGCGGACCGGGCGGTAGGCGTAAACGCCTTTCCTCCTTGACAAAAAAAAAGTTTAGGTACCACCCACTCATCAGATATTCTACCGCAAAACAGCAGTACTTGGTATTGATGTGTGCCGGTTTGAAGGGTGAGACAGTGTAACTACAGGCACAAGGGACAAAACATCTTAGTTCCCAAGGTTGGTGGCGCATTGGCTATGTAAGCGATGGTTAACATTTCTTAAGGCGCATTTTCATTGGTCGATAAGTCGGTAGTTAGCCCGATTGCGGGGAGTACCCGCATGCGAGCTAACAACCAATGAAATCCACTGGTCGATAACTCGGTCGATTAAACGTGTGCGGGTGATATAATGAAATATAAAAATAATAAATCATTAAATATTTAGAAATCACCCGCACCCCGTATGCGGGCTCTGACGACCAGTAAAAACGATAAACTCTTTGCGGGCCCTATGGCATGCGTTACAGAAATCTCCCGCACCCCGAATGCGGGCCTTATCGACCAATGAAAATGCGCCCTTACAATGCCAATGTCTATGGGCGTTGGTGACCACTTACCCATACTATAAAAAAATATATATTTTGCGCTCAAATAGAGTAGATACACGCCAGAAAAGAGAAAAAAATAGATATACGAACTGAAAAACAAAATCGACAATAATGAAAAGTCACTTGTCCGGCTTCTAACCCGCTAACGAATATTAACTAATATAAAATTAACGTGATATGTTATTAATGGAGTTCGCAACGAACTCGCACCCGTTCCTTGTAACTAATAACGAACGGTGATTAATCACCCGTTAACTAACGACAGGCCGTCGCGCCAGCGGCCTCACACACACACACACACACACACACAATGAAATGCGTCAGAAAACAAAACACAACCATTAATTACCAAAGTCGTGTGAAATGTTTTGGCCAGCGTTGAGTCTTCAAACGGACGTTATGTAATTACTAATTATATACACTATAATTGCTAAATTGTTGATGAATGGGTTCAATTCCCAGGTCGGACCAATACAAAAAAAAGTTATCGGGTTTTCCTGTCAGAAAATTCTCAGTAGCATCCCGGAGTCTGGAAGATGGAAGTGTGTACACTCCCGTGCTTCGGAAAGCAGAAAAAGCCGTTGGTTCTGGTTCTGAACTCTTTCCGGTCGTGTCGGATTGCCGTCCCATCGGATTACGAGAGTTAGGGAATAGAAAGTGGTTAGGTATTTGCGCACACCGTCTGGAGGACATTATACACTTTAAAAGTATATAAAAATACAATACATAATAATACAATTTAGTAACATTCTTATATATTATTTATTTATTTAATAAATATCCTGTATTATTAAAATTAAACTAATAATTCATTTACATAATATTACCATATATATTTTGGAACGTTATTTAATTTATACTAATAAATAAAAAAGAAATTTGGGAATTGCGAGCTATCAAAACCAAAACAATCACTTTAGTTTACTTTTGTCTGTCTGTTCGTCCGGGCTAATCTTTGAAACGGCTAAAAATTACAAATTCAATTTATATATTATAGATGTTCGCATAATAAATGAAAGCAGACTGTGGTTAGGTTATCTAAACTGTTATAAGCTAGAGAATGGAGAATGTTTAACGTTAAGTAAGGACTAAGCTCTCGGAATTTACTTCAAAGATATTTAGAGTTGTTTGTGGACACTAAACGGAATACTTGGAGACATTTCATATTATCTTTATATATATAAGCGAAATACCACTCATCATGAGATCTCGTAAACTATCCACCCGATTGACTTGTGTAATTACAGGCACAAGGGACATAAGATCGTAGTTCCCAAGGTTGGTGGCGCATTGGCGATTTAAGCGATGGGCAACATTTCTTACAATGCCAATGTCTAAGGGCGTTTTTTTTTTTTTTTTTTTTTTTTTTTTTTTTATTTTTGCCGGGAGGGCAAATGACTCTACTCCACCTGATGTTAAGTGGTAGTAGAGTCCAAACGCGAGGACGGCCAGTACAGTCGGGAAGAAGGTTCTGCACTAGCCGCCCTCGCCTTGCCGGCCCGCAAGATGCCTCTTCACGCCTCGTTTGAAGGAACCCGGGTCGTAAGAGGAGGGGAATACGTGAGCTGGTAAGGAATTCCATTTCTTAGAAGTGCGACAAAGAAAGGAGTTGCCAAATTTCTTTGTGCGCGATGGAATTGATGCCACAGTTAGTCGGTGACATCGAGAGCCAGCACGCGTGGACTTGTGAAGGAAGGGGGAAGCAGGAATTAGGGAAAATAATTCCTCGGAACACTCGCCGTGATACAGTCGATAGAAAGCGCTCAGCGCAGCTATCTCTCGACGCAATTGTAAAGGTTCGAGGGTGTTAGTGACCTTTACGTCGCCAATAATGCGAACTGCACGTCGCTGCAACCGGTCCATGGCCTCAAGAAGGTACTTAGCGGAGCCATCCCAAAGGTGCGAGCAATATTCAACGCAAGACCGTACCTGTGTTTTGTACAGCAGGCACAGTTGTTGTGGCGTGAAAAAACGCCGCACCTTGTTCAGAACTCCGAGTTTCCGTGAAGCTGTTTTTATCACAGCCTCGATGTAATCCCTTGGACTAAGGTCGCAACGAACGTCCATCCCCAGCATGGCGATTTTGCTTTGTATCACCAGCGGAGTGCCACAGAGGGAGGGAAGAGGGGAAAATGGTGACTTTTTTGCTGTGAGAGCGCATACCTGTGTTTTCTTGGCATTAATTGGCGTTGATGTCCACTTACCATCAGGTGGCCCATATGCTCGTCCACCTTCCTATTCTATAAAAAAAAGACTTGAGATTTGTCACAGTTACTTCCCCGACGTAGACGCTCACTGAGAACGGATTTTACGCAAATCCTATCCAAAGTATATAAGAAGAAAAATACATTTTTTCTTCTTATCTCGTGCGAAGTCAGGACGATTAGCGAGTCTAAATACTTAATAAACCAGCGCGTCATTATTCAGAAAGAAAATTATCAATTTTCCATCTAAAAATGAATGATTTTCATAAAAACTATCATTCCCTTTATCAATACTTTAGGGATGTTATGAAAGTTTCATCCTCTTTCATCCTCATCGTTTTGAGATCATGATATTTTCCTTCACCGCCGAGCACGAGATGATTTATAAAAACCCATGCGGTACTTGCCGGGCTTCAACTAGAGTTCATCGGTGAACATTCTAACCATTGGGCCATCACGGTTCCTTTTGCGGGTGAGTGAGTCAGTGTAACTACAGGCACACGGGACATAACATCTTAGTTCCCAAGGTCAGTGGCGCGGTTAGTCCATGCGGTTTGGCGTATTTTCAATAAAAATAATAAATAAGACATTAAAAATAATACGCCAAATAAAACCTTCACAAAACCGCGTTAATTAAATATACTTCTATTCCATACGAGTGCTAGTGAACGGAGATACTTCACAGGCGTTTTATAATTCACGAGACTTGAACCGAGCCGTCAGGCGTCGAGGAGACATCAGCGTTTTGAGCCACGTTAATAATTAAATGCTAAGGAAAAAGTTTTACACGGAGTGAAAAACTACTCGATATTTACACGTTTAAGGCTTTTTATTCTTGGCTGAACAAGTAACTGTTTCTGTATACTTGGAAGTAGTCCTGTGGGGTTGTGTGGGATCCTTTTATGCTTAGGATGAATTTCTAACGACGCTTAAAATCCGATTGTGTGAAATTCTAGCCACTGCAGCGTAAATGTCTGGCGTCCTTTTTCTCGCAGCAAAAACATATTTACGCGTTACCCCTCCATAAAGTGGGGGGGGGGATATGGGGCACGCAAACTCTAAAGCACCGGTACCACTCCGTCTTCTGGGCGGGATGGATTACGCACGCTGCCGTGGTTAGCGTCCTGATAAACTGTCAAAATTTATTAAAAATAAAACAATACACGCGTGTACTGTTTTTCGATTATTGCGATCGAGACATCGTTAGTTGCTGATTATAAAGTGCTGACGTTGCCTCTGGCGATGAAACGTCCACCGGAAATATACGCTGAAGTTGGACGTTACGTGCAGTATTTAATAGGCGACCGTTGCCTAATAGCTCATCTCAGCTGTGGTGAATTTCCTCAAACTGTTTCACAATGTCCGCGAATAACCCACATAACCACACCGTGGGGATCCCACTTTATAGTGCACAAGGGTTGAAGCAAAACGTGAGGTAACCTGTACATTTCGTTAACATTAAGCACAGGTGTAAAGTTGCCAACACCTCTCGATATTGCATTCTTAATATATTATAAAACATCCCCGACATGTCTGTCTATCTGAATGCGATAACCTCAAAAACTACTGAACAAATTTTTATAAAGTTTTCACCAATGGACGAAGCAGTTCACGAGGAAGTTGTTGGTGTATAATTCATTAAAGTTTTGTATAAAATGGCTGAAATTTGTCAATGATTGTTGAAGATGTCGGAAAAAAATATGACGACTGTGAGCTTCATCGACGTGCGCCGCGTAAACCAATTGTTATATGTATTGCTATATAACCGTTCTATGTAGACAATTATTCTATCCGTGGAAAGCCGGGACGCGTAGCTGGCTAAACATAAATAAATACTGTGAGTTATCCGAGAAATTTTTGTAAGTCTATTATAGTTATACCAGCGGGCACTTAGAAAGCACCTGGAAAGTGTATACTCCAATTTTGTCGGCATACTAATTTTCCCCAAAAAAAACAATATATTCACATATTCCCAATGAAATCATAAACTAAAATGTAATAAGTACGAGCTCTGCTTAGTTTGGGATCAGATGGCCGTGTGTGAATAATGTCCTAAGATATTATTTATTATTTATAAAATGATATAAGAATTCCGTATCCTATCGGAGTATTCATTTCTCATCACGGACAAACACACCAACAAAACATTACAATACGAGTATAGCTATGTCGTTAAGGTCGCAACGAAATCCTCGCCGAGTACTCAAGCAATTTTATATTGCTAACAAAATCTGTAAATGGTTGGGTTTTAATGTAATTCTATTGAATGTTCGTCTTGAATAGTGAATGACACGAAATAACCTTTCAAGGTGGACCGTCTGAAGGAATCTGTTACGAAGAGCCTAAACAATTCTTAAATAAGATTAATTCGTTTTTTTTATGTTATAGGTAGGCTGAAGGGCAATGGGTCGTGTGATGGTAAATGATCAACAGTAATGGACATTGGCAATAAAATATTAAGCATCTTACATCAACAACACGTCAACAACGTTGGGAACTAAGATACTATGTCTTGTGCCTGTAGTTACACTGTCTCACTCAGCCTTCAAACTGGAACTTAAAAATACTAAACATTGCTGCATTGATGGTCGAATATCTATTGAATGGGTGGTAACACCCTGACGAGCTTGCACAAACCCCGACGTGTAAAAGCTCAATTCAACAATACAAAAACATCTTCTGACTAAGTAGCAATAATTTATGCTAAAATTTAAAAAAGACTAAATATATGATGAAGAAATAAAAAAATGACATATAATTATATAATAATACTATGAGATGTGCTAAAGAAAAATATAGAACAGGTATCTGCAATATCCTTTTTGGGTGATAGCATATAGATGAACTTTGTACTTGGAGTCCCAATATTAATAATTTATGCAATAAAATTAATAAATTTGTATTTGCCTTAAGAAGAATATCTAGAATTAGTGAAAAAAGGACAGACTTATTGGCATTATATGGCTACGTTGCATTCAATATTCGATATGGTATTATACTTTGGGGCAATGCATTAGGAATGAACAGAGTATTTCTCATTCAAAAAAAAATGTATTCTTGCAATATGTAACAAAGATCCAATGCAATCATGTAAACAATTATTTAAACATCTCGAATTATTAAAATGCCATGCATCTACATATACGAAGCAGCGTGTTTCGTAAAGAAATTCAAAAACAATTACTTTGAGACTAATCAGAATATTGTATCATTTAATACCGTAACAGCCTGTGAATGTCCCACCGCTGGGCTGGGTTTGGAGCTTATTCCACCACGCTGCCTTAGTGCGGGTTGGTGGAATACACGTGTGGCAGAATTTCAGTGAAATTAGACACATGCAGGTTTACTTACGATGTTTTCCTTCACGGTAAAGCACGAGATGAATTATTATCCTAAATTAAGCACTTGAAATTTCAGTGGTGCTCGCCCGGGTTTGAACCCACGATCATCGATTAAGATTCACGCGTTCTTACCACTGGGCCATCTCGGCTATATCATTTATTACGCGATATCCAAATAAATTGTATATGCCACCGCGTAAAGCAGTTCTCTGGTCAAAGAGTTGTGACCGTATGGTAGTGAAAATTTATAATAAGTTGCCTTCCGACATTAAGGATCTGCCTTATTTAAGATTTAAGAAAAAAAATACATGACTTTCGAGAATTCCTCCAATAAATATTTGACATTTATTTATCAATTTCATTAGTATTTAAATGAAGAATTATAACGATGTCTTGGTTTATAATTTAATGGCAAAATGTATATTGTGACTTGTACCCTTATAATGAAATCAAATGAAATGAAATATAATGTAATGTAATGCCTTGTAATTAAGTTAAAATAATTTTAATTTTAGTTTAAATATTTGCATGCCATAAATATAGTGACTAAACATGTTTAAAGCAAATAAATTGAATTTAATTTTGTCACAGAATAGAATGCCAGTGGATAATAGGCCCAAAAAGGCCCCTTATACAAAGGTTCTACTTAAAAAAAAAACATTATTTTCGAACTATGAAAACCGAATGAAATATATTTAAAATTAGGTAACAGTCCGTTACGACAGCCTCCCAGTAGCTATTACCGTTAAGGCAGCCTTGCTGTCCCATCTCGACACGCGATAATCATCTGTATACCAATGGTATAAAACCTAATATTGCCTAAAATATAATCCTGTACTTAAAGTCCTTAGAGAGCATTTCTCTTATAGTGCTTATTGATTTCAAATTGAATTTCTATTTGACGCCCATTCGCAACAACATGGCGTCTTCCTGTTTCGCATAGAGCTTACCCTCACCCGGGGTTATCTTCACTTAATTTTGACCTTGAAGGTCAGAGCCTCATCCAATCCGGTGGTTCGGTCTCCAATGCTGCGTCAAGCCAGGTGGTCAGCGACAGCAGGAGCTCATGATGTTAACCACATTCGTCAGGGCGTCTTGCGTGCGAACGAACAGTGAGCGCGAGGTATCGTACGAGCTCCTCCACGGTGGACGGTCGGTCCTCATATCTCGGAACTGTTATATACTATATATACTAAGCAAACATCAGTTCAGCTGGATCTGGATCCTTCTGGTAAATAATGGCGTATGTTACAATCTGGTATGCCCAGATCGTGACGACACCTTACACGCGAAGCCCCGAGTGAAAACTAGTGGTTCATTTCAATTATTCATCCCTTATTTCTATACACTCTTCATATCATCCCTTACATCGCCTATGCGCCACTTACCTTGGGGATCCAGATGTTATTGCGCCACTGGCTCTCTCGCTCTTCAAATCTAATACTAATACTAACTATACATAGCCGAGATGGCCCAGTGAGTAAGAACGCGTGAATCTTAAACGATGATCGTGGGTTCAAATCCGGGCAAGGACCACTGAATTGTCATGTTCTTAATTTGATTATAATTCATCTCGTGCTTTACGCTGAAGGAAAACATCGTGTGAAGCCTGCATTTGTCAAATTTGACTAAAATTCTGCCACATGTGTATTCCACCAACCCGCATGGAGCAACGTGGTGGAATAATCTCCGAACCTTCTCCTCAAAATAAGAGTGGAAGCTCAGCCCAGCAGTGAGCCCTACCACCAAAAATAATCGCATATACCATTATATAATTATATAGTCGTACGAAGTCGGGCAAGTAACTAGTGTTATACAATTAACAAACAAATACGAATTTATTCGTTTTCCATGAAAAGCCTGAAAACTTTATTCAAACAAAAACCCACTTCTTCAGCTTTATACATTTCAAATGAAATGTTTTTTTTTTATATTCACGTTTAAATTAAATTATAAAACGTAACATAAGGCTTTTTTTAAAGTATTTCTTTTGATATATATTTTAATTAAAGTGTATTTCACGTGGATTTTTATATTTTAGTTTAGCAGAGGGTTGGTGGCCATGAAATATTACTGACTTTCTGCTAGTTTAAGCATGAAATTAAATGATTTATAAGACTTAATTAAAGTAAAAGAAAGTCTAGTTAGTATTCGAACTATGTCTATCAGTTTTTTTGTTTTAAATATAACTAGCTAGTTAGCTAGCTAGCTCCCGGTTTCGCACGGGTCGAATAATGGTCCACAAAATACCTTTATATCGTAATACATAAACGAATCTCATGATTCACTCCGTCTAAAGCAGAACATAGGCTTTTTACACCGAACACCAGAAGCTAATCCATACTTTTACTGGTGTGAATGCTTTGTGCAAGTTCGTCCAAGTAGGTACCACCCACTCATCAGATATTCTACCGCAAAACAGCAGTGTTTGGTATTGTTGTGTTCCGGTTTGAAGGGTGAGTCAGCCAGTGTAATTACAGGCACAAGGGACATAATATCTAACGATTAGTTCCCAAGGTTGGTACCGCATTGGCGATGTAAGTGATGGTTAACATTTCTTAAAAGGCAATGCCTCTGGGCGGCGGTGACCACTTACTATAAGGTCGCCCATTTGCTCGTCCCTCTACTTCTTCTTTTGCCTAGCCACTATAACAATAACGCCAGGGTCCGCTTTCTTGCATCTTTCCCTCCACTTTGCCCGATCTAAAATGCCCTCCTTAGTGAGATCATGCTCTCTCATGTCGTCCCTCATGACATCGAAGCGCTTTTTTGGCCTTTGGGACAACAAAGTCCAGGCATCGGTTTCCGACATATTTTGGCGGTCTGCGGCTAATGTGGCCAAACCAACACAGACGGCTGTCCTGCAACTTATCCGCAAACTCATCACTCTACTTAATCTATAAAAAAAAACTAGTAATCTATATATTGAATAAAAATTTATTTTTATAAACGGATGTTATATATGTTTTTCAAAAAGTTTTCACCCAAAGATTACATAGACAACAAACAAATAACTCACTTCCGCCATTACAATATCAGCTAGTGTACTAAGACACACACTCCGAGTGCACTCAGCCTCCGTTTCGCGATCTGTGTCATCTGAAATCTCGGAGTAAGCTTTATTAAGTGCCGCCTTAACTTGAAAAATAACTTCTCATTTGCCGAGCTCACAGAGATTGCTTGAAGCATGTGGTTAAATATACCGCCTACAGTTATATAGTCTTGAACGCTGGAACGTCACACGTTAAAACGTCACTGTCCATTGGTGAAAAATTTTTGGAAATAAATTCGGTAGTTTTTGGGTTTAACGTGTTCAGACAGACAGACGAAAAGCACTTTGTTTTATACGTAGCGTTTAATAATATTAAATAATCTATACGCTAACTCAATTATAATAATGGCGTCCGTTAAATGGAGTCGGCAGTTTTCTTAACGAGCCTATGAGGGCGGGTGTTTGAGGTACGAATTAAAATTTAACTCCGTCGTCGACTGCTTGACCTGGACCAGTGATGGGACCGTCTATCGATACGACTTATTCTATAAATAGTCACTATTATATATATATATATATATATATATATATATATATATATATATATATATATATATATATATTTTGGTACATTTGAAAAATATAATTAATTTCTAATATTTAATAGGCCAACGAACGCAACGGCAACGTACGTGCAAACTTTCATAATCATCGGTTGAGTTAAGAACACCAACCCGCATTGGAGCAGCGTGGTGGAATATGCTCCTAAACTTGCCGTGCACCGCCCGCAACCTAGGAACTACTGAATTATTTTTTAGCCTTTAGTACATTTCTTTACTTATTTTTTTATTATTATAAAGCTTTTTATTCATCAGTATAGAAATATAAAGACACAGTATGTCGCTCATTCGGTACGAAATATTAATATAATTATATAAATACAAGACATAGTATGCCGCACACTTGATACGAAATATTAATAAAGCTTTATTTAAATGAATAATAGTTAAAACACACTTATGTAATTTGTATACAGTGTTAGTATTTATATAAATTACAATCACTATCCTCATTAATTACCACAATGCCTAAATTATTCGCGCTTTCAACGATTTCATTATATTACCATTAGCATGTCGGTGACGCGAAGCCACGAGCCTATCCCCTACGATAAACCAGCGCAACGCGCCTAAAGCCTCAAAAATGTATAAAAAAATACCAAATTATATCGCGATTCAATGTACATTCGCAATATATTGACCGAAAGATTCATCACCGATACAAAAACTAATTATTTCAACTACCAGCTACCCGGCTAGCTGCCCGGCTTCTCACGTGGAATAATGCTGGTAGGGCTTTGTGCAAGCTCGTCTGATAGGTACCACCCACTCATCAGATATTCTACCGCAAAACAGCAGTACTTGGTATTGTTGTGTTCCGGTTTGAAAGGAGAGTGAACCAGTGTAAATACCCTCCTCCAGTGTAAAGGCCTCCTTTCCCTTTTTGAGGAGAAGGTTTTTGGAGCTTATTCCACCACGTTGCTCCAATGCGGTTTAGTGGAATACACATGTGGCAGAATTTCAGTGAAATTAGACACATGCAAGTTATCTCACGATGTTTTCCGCCGTCAAGCACGAGATGAATTATAAACTTTATATAATAAGTGATGCTATTAAAAATATATCGATATTAATAATAAAGGTACATCACTAAGCAGACGTGTCAATGCAAACAAGCCAGTAAACATCGCTCAGCCGCTCGACTCACTAAGGGTGGGGGGGCACTTTCTTTGCAAGACATATTTTTTTCAACCGCCTGTATATTTTTTACAGTTCTATTGATATTTTTAATGATCAACTTCTCGTGGCTTAGAGTTATTACAACTAATGACTTCTCTTTCCATCTTGAATTTACTTTAAATTCAACTCTGCAGGACATGGTGCAAACGTGTGTGTACGAACACAAATACCTGCTCTGCTGATGAGGATTTTGGGACTCATTATAGCTACTCGATGCAGTAGCGGATACACATGAGGAAGAAACCCATTTGAAGCATTTTACTTCACGATGTTAACTCCACTGGGTCACCTCAGCATACTGATATTAATATTTGAATTAAATCGTTTGATAGGGAGAAATATTCGCAATATATCCGACGCGAATCGATAAGATTGTCCTGTCAAAAACAAAGATTAGTTAATTTGTAGTTCACGGGTCGCTGCCGACGGACGCCTACACACGGACGTAATTATTAATTACAATAATTGTTACATTACTAACTAGCGGTCCGCACGAGTTCAATTATAAAATATGTATTTATTTAATTAAATCTCCAATAGTTGTACATACATATATCATAGAATTTAAAAAAGGTGACAGGTACGGGATGGATGCGGACTGCCCAAATTCGGGATGGTTGGCGTTCTATGGGGGAGGCTTTCGTCCAGCAGTAGACGGCAAAAGGTTGAAATAAAAAATCTCAAACACGCTTTACAATTACTTAAAACTGATTATTTACCAATTACAGGAGAAAACACCATTCCCAACCACAATTACCAAGAGAGGTAACACATTTATGTACGAATTATAAAACAGAAATAAGAAATACAGTAACAGTCTGTGAATGTGCCACTGCTGGGCTAACGCCTCCCCTCCCTTTTTGAGAAGTTTTTGGGTCTTATTCTACCACGCTGCTCCAGCGCGGGTTGGTGGAATACTCATGTGGAAGAATTTCAGTGAAATTAGACACATGCAGATTTCCTCACGATGTTTTCCTTCACCGTCAAGCACGAGATGAATTATAATCACAAATTAAGCACATAAAAATTCAGTGGTGCTTGCCCGGGTTTGAACATGAGTTAACATTCACGCGTTCTTACCACTGGGCCATCTCGGACCTTGACCTTGGTCAAAGTTAAATCGGGAATTATTTCATCAATCTTTTGTCATTTTGTAATTGTGTTAAGTTGATTATTATAACATAGTAATTGTAAAGTGCTAATATTTTATTGGAATACAGAGGGTATTCGCCCGCCCGATAATTCATGCCATATTGTACAATCAATTCCTCGTATCAATCAATCGTACCGCAATATGAAAAAACAAGTTGAGAGCGATGTTTCTTTAAATATAATATCAATGTTTGCCCCCATAATATTCGGTATCAACACAACACCCTCTATGAATGTAAAGAGAACTACGCGTACAGCCTTAGTAGTTATTAACACTAACGGTAGATGGCGTTAATAGAACTTCACAGGGGGAGATTTTTTCCGCAGTCGGGTTTAACGGCCTTTTTTATAAAAGTCTGACTATGACTGCCTACATTAAATAAAACAAGAAAAAAAACCGTTTACACCATAACTAGACCAATTCCTCTTTCTTTTCTCGCAGTGGATATCTACAGAAAGGTACCCGGGTCCCGTGGGGGTGGAACCGGGTTATGTGGGATTCTTACTCACTAAAAACACTGCGATGGCCGTCCTCGGCACGGATTGGAGAGGCTGTGGGATCGTGTTGATATAACGCATCCGTGGCCTCTCCCGTCCTGTGCTCTGCTCGTGGCTCGGCGGGACTAGACCAAATCCTCTGAGATCGCATTTAAGAAATGATCCCAATTTTATAACACCTGTTATTTGTTTTTATTACAACTTTTATTTTTTGATGTTTTGATGTGCTTTACTCGCGCCGCGACTTCGCTTGCGTCAGACATCGGAATTGATAAGTATCAATTTCCATAGCTCTTTTTAAATTAAGAATTTTCATACAAACTTTCATCCTCTTTATCTCTGTCTTAAGGGTTGAATTTTCAAAAATCCTTCGTTAGTGCTAACCTAAACCTAAGGGTAGTCGTGCTGACCCTGCCAATTACAGGCCCATCTCGGTTACGTCCATTCTGTGCAAGACAATGGAACGTATCCTAAATACTAGGCTCCTGACGTACCTGGAAGCCAATGACCTTCTCAGTGACCGACAATACGGATTCCGCCGAAATCGGTCCACTGGTGATCTTCTGGTATACGTCACACACATCTGGAGTGAGGCCATCGAGAAACACGGAGAGGCACTTGCTGTCTCTTTGGATATCTCGAAAGCCTTTGACAGGGTTTGGCATGATGGCCTTATCAGCAAGCTTCCTGCATATGGCCTGCCTGCTAGCCTTTGTGCATGGATTTCAGACTTCCTGAGGAACCGATCGTTACGAGTGGTGGTTGATGGCCACTCGTCGGATCAAATGGCTATAAATGCCGGTGTTCCCCAGGGGTCAGTGCTCTCGGCGACACTATTTCTGATGCACATTAATGATCTGCTGATGCCCGGTATCCATGGGTACGCAGATGACTGCACAGTTGTCGAGAGCTACAGGTCCAACGCAGGAGCTAGTGAGGCCCTAATTCAGGCTCAGAGAGAAGCTATGGTTGAGCGACTGAGCATGACCCTTAAGGCAGTGTCCGATTGGGGCGATGCCAATCTGGTCATGTTCAATGCAACCAAGACGCAGGCGTGTCTATTTTCCGCCAAAAAGAGGGAATTCCAGCTACCTCCCTCTTTCCGAGATGTGTCCGTACCTATAACTGACCATCTTGACCTTCTTGGCGTTACTCTCACGTCGACTCTAAATTTCGGCTCTTTTATTGAGTCCAAAGCCCAAATAGCCGCCCGAAAGCTTGGTATCCTCGCCAAGGTGAGACGTTACTTTACTTCAGAACAACTGCTCAGCTTATACAAAGCACAAGTGAGGTCTTGTATGGAGTACTGCTCTCACCTTTGGGACGGCTCTGCTAAGCACCACCTTCGGGCTCTAGAGTTGATTGAGAAACGTGCTAGGAGGCTGATAGGAGACGACACATTGGTCGAGTTAAGACTCCAAAGTCTTGAACATCGACGTGTGGTTGCTTCGCTTTCTGTCTTCTATCGGATACATTTCGGAGAATGTGCGCAGGAATTACATGATTTGATTCCTTCCACCCCCTTCTACTATCGGACGGCCAGGCAAACGCGACCAAAGCGCCATAGGTACACAGTGGAACTTCCCCGCCTACGTACGAAGCGCTTTGAATCCACATTTATTATTCGCACTGCGAAACTGTGGAATGCTTTGCCTGAGTCCATATTTCCAGATGACTACAATGTAGGTGTGTTCAAATCCAGAGTGAACGGGTTCCTTCTGGGCAGGCGCGCTCCATCCTAGACCGTGACTATGCTTAAGATCAGGCAAGTCAACGGTCAAGCGCTTGCCTATTAACGGTAAAAAAAAAAAAAAAAAAAACCTACTCTGTATAAGGAACTCGTATGCAAGTTTTCATGTCGCCAGCTCCAGTAGTTTGGGCTGTGCATTGGTATGTCAGACAGTCTGTTATACTTTTATATCATATCAAATAAATAAACAGTCTACCAAATCTTGCCACACATGCCACCTGATGGTAAGTGATCACCACCACCTATAGACACAGACTAACCGACCAACCCTTATATCGTTAATCGCCACTAAACTTAGGAACTAAGATGTTATGTCCCTTGTGCCTCCACTGGCTAACTCAGCTTATATTTTGTCAAGTACAATAAAGAGTACGCCTTACGAGTTTTTTTTACGCCAAAATAATTCATTTATAATAATATGTTTTCATATCAGATACATTGTTTCATTTCATTTCCATTTATTTGCTTTAAACGTAATAAACATGTTTAATCAATATCTTAATGACATGCAAATATTTACGGTGAAGGAAAGCATCGTGAGGAAACCTGCATGTCATTTCACTGAAATTCTGCCACGTGTTTTCCACCAACCCACACAACAAACCCTCTCCTCAAAAAGGGAGAGGAGGCCTTAGCCCAGCAGTGGGACAGTCACAGGCTGTTACGGTTACTGATGCAAATATTTTAATTTAATTACAAGAAATTTCGTTACATAATAAATAATATTTATCGCAGGAATTCTTTTACCGCGTATAAACATTTGTCAACCAACTAGTCATGAAATTTTTAGTTCATGTAATCTATAATATGGAAAAAATTCTGAACTCACCGACATGTCGGTTGAAGCGATTTTTGAAATACTGCAATATATTATCGCGTATCCCTTTCTTCGTTTCCGTTTTCTCATCCATCTGAAAACAAACATACATACATAGATATTTATTGGGAAACAAACGATATAATGCAGAAATAATAAATAACAATAAAATAATACATAAACCAATCAAATTTACCACTAATATCTAAAATAAATAAGAAGCAGAAAGTAACTTTTTTTATAGAATAGGTAGGCGGATAGCTATGGACCACCTGATGGTAAGTAGTCACCAACGCACATAGATTGCGTTAGAATATGATGAGCAAAACAGCAGTACTTGGTATTGTTGTGTTCCGGCTTGAAGGGTGATTGAGCCAGTGTAATTACAGGCACGTTGGTGGCGCATTGGCGATGTTGGCGATAGTTAATAATTCTTGCAACGCCTATGTAACGCGGTGACCGCTTACAATCAGGTGTCCCATTCGCACAATGAAATATGACCGTTCAACGGCATTACATAAAAACGGAAGCTGTGAGTCATTATCGTCGAAAATCGAAACCATTAAGTGCAGACGCGATAAATCCTGTGACCCTCGACCCTCGACTCGCTTCAATGCACACGCATTACGGTAGCAAAAAGTTTTATAACATAACCAGCAAACGATTTATTTCCTTTTAGATATCATACTATGTATTTACTTGGTGGTAGGGCTTTGTGCAAGCCAGTCTGGGTAGGATCCTGACCTGATGGTAAGTGCTCACCACCGCACGGCGAAATAATAATCGTCCCTCACACCGCTAATAGGCCACTTAACCACTAAGTAGGACACTGAAGGAATTAGTGATCGAGAAAAAAATACTTTTTATAAGCAAGTAACTTATGTACGTAACTACATAATACATACATATATATTATATCACCTATGCACTTGGCTATTGTACGTTTAAAAATGTCACTGTGTCCAAGACCGATCAAGGACATCAAAGTAAATACGATAACTCACCTGTCCCTTCTCTTCTGTGCTGTTCTTTTGTCCAGCAACAACTCCATACATCTTCACCTTAATCTCTCACTTGGTACTATTTTGGCGGGCGACTATCTTGTGATACTGAGGCATATAATATTCAGAGACGGATCCAGGTATGAGGCTAGCCAATACTCAAAGACCGAAGGAATAATATATTTTTTATTTACGACACGTCACAATTGTTTGAGTACCCTGTACTGACTGATTGATTAATGTATTATAATAATCTAATAATAAATTGTTATGATTTCGTCATGCCAAATATGGAGTACAACTAAAAAGGCGATGTGCTGTCGACACACTATATTGAATGATTTGTCAGGCTAAAATAAACAATAATACGTTAACTTTTCGAAGTACTTTTGAATCGTCGAGCGCTACCGATTCGGAATGTGTACCAAGAACGGTTATTGCACTAGTGTAATTGCACGTCATTATATCTTAGCAACAATGGCGTCCATTAAGTGTATGATGTTTCTTACGACGATAGTCGATAGCTTAAGTGCAATGTGATTTACCCTCGGTTGCCCCATATACCTAAGCTGAGAGTGTCTAGTGGTTAGGACGCGTGAATCTTAACCGATGATCGTGGGTTCAAACTCGGCCAAGCACCACTGAATTTTCATGTGCTTAATTTGTGTTTATAATTCGTCTCGTGCTTGACGGTGAAGGAAAACATCGTGAGGAAACCTGCATGTGTCTAATTTATAGCATGAAAGTAACAGAGCACGAAAATGTACTTCATTTCATTCAAGTGGACAAAGCCGCGGGCACCAGCTAGTATTCAATAAAAATGGGCAAGTGAGCCAGAATGATCATCGTCAGCTAGGGCTCATGAGTATATCAGGCAAATTTGAATTTGACCTGTGATGCGATGTTTATAATCGGTAATAATAATAATGTCCTCCAGACCGATTTCGGCCACGGCGGCCAATCTCAAAAGAGATTAGCCAACTGCGCAGTTATAAACATATTATAGTGCACTCTCTAGTCTGTTATTGTCATAATCCTATGGCACGGAACCTGACACGACCGGAAAGAGTCCAAGTGCAGGACCAAAGGCTTTTAGTGTTTTCTGAGGCACGGGAGTGTACACACTTCCAACTTCCAGACTCCGGGCTGCTATTGAGAATTTTAGACTCAAAAACTTTTTTTGGCCCGACCTGGGATTTGAACCCAAGACTTACGGGTCTGCGGGCTAATTAAGTGCATGTTGCATGTATTTCTGTTGGCATATTTTAAATAAGAGTGCCTCTGCCCTGGCAACAGAAGTGGGTCTACAAAAAGTGCACCCCTGAAAGCTGCGACCCTAGTAGCCACCAACCCGTAGCTATGACGATGAATAACTACAAGAATATATAACAAGACAATTCAAGTTCTACTTCTTGCATTGCCAATATCCATGGACGAATTTGACCACAAACCATCTGTTCACGCCGAACTAATCGGGTTATCAAAAAAAAATCAAACTCACGAACAGCTTTCCTCTTTTCACACAACTGGATTGGTAACATACGACATGGTACACCATCTGACCCACTGCTCCTAAAATAGATACGCCAAATATGTACATTCAAACACCAAACGGTACAGGATAAGTGGTTATAAACTTGTAGCATCAGATCTGGATTGGAGTACGAGCTGGCTCGGAGCCAGCGCAGTGCAAGGAAATAAATGGCTAATAAAAGTTTTTAATAGAATTGCAACATTTATGGCTTGATATTTTTTGTAAAGCTGTATAACCACAAAATGTACTACTAAAGCCTATTCCAACCACAAGAGGAGAAAAGACCAATTAACTACTATAACTGCCACACCGTCAAACCGCTATGTCGTACATGTAATGTGCTATATACACTGATCGTATTCCTTCCGAACTTTTACTATCTAACGGCCGGGCAAACGCGACCAAAGCGCCATAGGTACACAGTGGAACTTCCCCGCCTACGTACGAAGCGCTTTGAATCCACATTTATTATTCGCACTGCGAAACTGTGGAACGCTTTGCCTGAGTTCATATTTCTTGATAGTTACAATGTAGGTGTGTTTAAATCCAGGGTAAACGGGTTCCTTCTGGGCAGGGGCGCTCCATCCTAGACCGTGACTATGCTTAAGATCCTGGCAATTCAACGGTCAAGCGCTTGCCTATTAACTGTAAAAAATACACTGACTTACTAACACTTTTAACAGTCATTATACTCAAAGTAGCCGATATCCTCCAACAAGCTAAAGCACTGTGGATAGCCTCTAGAGGCTGTTGCTTCCTGTGAATGTATGGGGGGAAATGTATGTGGGCTATTATGCCGACTATTGTGCTCTAATACATTCAAAAACAAAAAATTAAATACAAACCAATTAAATTGTACATTTGCGTTTGTATTTGTGATAGAGAAGAAAGATATGACGTAGACTCCGACTTCAATAATATCACAAAAACATGATACCCCGATCTGATGCTGATATGGAATCAGGATACCAACCAACTTGCAGCAGAGGTATCGCGTTTGGGTTCTTTGGAATGGTCTCGATGCTTAGCTTATAGATATATAATCATCATCATATCTGCCGGAAGACGTCCACTGCTGGACAAAGGTCTCCCCAAGGATTTTTACTATTGCCTTGCGCTAACCGCAATCAACGGCTCCCGACGACCCTTACAATATCGCCAATCCACCTAGTAAGTATAGACATACTAGCTTATCGTCCCGGCTTCGCACGCGTAGATAAGAAAAATGTATTTTGGATATGATTTGAGTGCAATCAATTCAATTTTAATGACAAATCTCAATTCAATCGCGCGGATAGTTTAGGAGATCTTGTGATGAGTGGTATTTCGCTTATATTTATAGAAGTATGTACATTTATACTTCCTTAACATATATCATAACAGCCTGTGAATGTCCCTCTCCTTTTTTTGAGAAGAAGGTTTGAGCTTATTCCACCACGCTACTCCAATGCGGGTTGGTGGAAAACATATGTGGCAGAATTTCAGTGAAATTAGACACATGCAGGTTTCCTCACGATGTTTTCCTTCACCGTAAATCACGATATGAATTACAATCACAAATTAAGCAAATGAAAATTCAGTGGTGCTTGCTCGGGCTTGAACCCACGATCATCAGTTAAGATTCACGCGTTCTTACCACTGGGCCATCTCGGCCTTTACATACATACGTATGTATATTTTAGAGAGTGTTTTATATATTTTTAATCTAACAAACCACTTTAAATACAACCTTGCTTGAAAATATTAGCAGCGGCATTCCGCCTGACAGTTTTATGCTCGAACCTGGCACGGACCCAACTTGGAGGGCTCATAGTTCTATTTGGAAGGCGGACGTAGGGTGCGGTGCAAGAGACATTTATCAGTGAGCGTTCGTTAGTTAAACGGTCTGTACAAATTTATTGTTCTCTATCCAGCGCGACAGTATAAGACCTCACATCTTATCTATAGCAAGAGGTCTTTTGTTTTATCGCCCAATTAAAAAACTACTAAAATAATTTACATAGAACTTACATAAGATGCGGCGTTTTTCGGAGAAGGATTTAGTATCCGTACTAGCCTGTGAATGTCCCACTGCTGGGCTAAAGCCATCCTCTCCCTTTTTGAGGATTTAGTATATAATATCAATCTTATAGCGCTTCGCGGCTTTAATCGCTTTTTATATAGACTATTTTTTTATGTATAAAATAGGTAGGAGGGTGGATAAATGGGCCACTTGATGCTAAGTGGTCACCAACGCCCATAGACATTGGCATTGTAAAAAATTTTGACCATCGCTTACATCGCCAATGCGCAACCAACCAACCAACCAACCTCCTGGCGCACTCACCCTTCAAACCGGAACACAACAATACCGAGCACTGCTGTGTTGCGGTAGAATATCTGATGAGTGGGTGGTACGTATCTAGACGAGCTTGCACAAAGCCCCACCACCAGTAAATAATTGTAAATTATTACAATTCTATTAATTCATACGTTCCTGAACCATCTCCGATTCAACTTTGACTATGTATCTCTTCAGGTCCAGATGATGTTTCCATATATAGTCGAGGCAAAACAATTAATTGTTATCTATTGTCTCGATGATGATGTGACATTTTTTTTTTACCGGGAAGGCAAATGACTACTCCACCAGATAGTAAGTGGTAGTAGAGTCCAAACGCGACGACGGCCAGTACAGTCGGGAAGAATGTCCTGCACTAGCTGCCCCCACCTTGACGGCTCGCAAGATGCCTCTTCACGCCTCGTTTGTAGGAACCCGGGTTGTAAGAGGGGGAGACAGGAGCTGGTAAAGAATTCAATGTTTTGGAAGTGCGATTATTTGTGATGTGATGGCGGTGGCTAATCTCAAGAGAGATTGGCTAACTGCACAGGACTAATAGCACACAAGTGTGTGCACAAAAATACTCTCTATTCCCTCATAATCCGACGGGACGGCAACCGAAAAAGTTTAGGCACAGGACCAACGGCTTTACTTGCGCTCTGAGGCACGGGAGTGAACACACATCAAAGACTTCGAGCTGCTACGGAAATTTCTTTAACAAAAAAAAAAACAATTATTTTTTATCGTATTACCTGGGGTTGGAACTCAGAACCTCGGTATTTGGTACCTTATCTCTAGCCACTAAACAGGCAGTCAATTGTGTCAATAATGGATAATTACATTAGATAATAGAAAAACGAGTAAATGCCAAATATTACGCTCCGTTCCAATTGCGATAAAGAGACATTTTATTAAATCCGCCCTTCAATTAAGTTATACTTAAGGGCCGTTATGAACACAAGGCACACTTAAGGTAGGCTATCACGGGGGCTTGGTAATAACTTAAGTTAACTTACTTCAAACTTTCCAACTTCAATTTATAAAGTAAGCCGAGTACGCGAGAATATTAGACGATGATCGTGGTTTCAAACCCGGGCAAGCATTAATTTTCATGTGCTTAATTTTTGTTTTTTTTTTTTAATTTTTGTTTTGTTGTGGTTGACGGTGAGGGAGAACATTGTAAAAAACCCTGTATGAGTCTTATTTCAACACTTGTGTATTCCATCAACCCGCATTGGAAAAGCGCAGTGGAATATGCTCCAAACCTTCTCAAAAAAGGTGAGGAGGCCTAAGCCCAGCCGTGGGACATTCACAGGCCGTTACTGTACTTACTGTTACAATATTAGATTTGTTTTAGGTTAACTAATACTGTTTATTACAAGTCAAACAAAAAAAAACCAAAAAATTATAATTATGAGTTAATAGAATGGATGTAAAATGATAACAGATTGTAATAAAAACAACAATGTTCATCTTAGAGCTGGAAGATAAGATCTTTTTGGATTATGATTTTTTTTTTTTTATAGAAAAGGAAGGCGGACGAGCGTATGGGCCACCTGATGATAAGTGGTCACCAAACGCTCTTAGACATCGGCTCTGCAAGAAATGTTACCCATCGCTTACATCGCCAATGCGCCACCAACCTTGGGAACTAAGATGTTATGTCCCTTGTGCCTGTAATTACACTGGCTCACTCACCCTTCAAACCGAAACACAACAATATCAAGTACTGCTATATGTATGTGTGCTTTTGAATAATTTGTGCAAAAAAAAATTAAAAAAAAATTACTATTGAATGTTTTTCAATTTCAATTATTCAGTTATTAAAGTTGTATAATTAAATATTTTATAGATATAAAAAAATATTTTATAAGTGGTACCAAGCAATTTTAGTTTACCCGAAAGTCGTTGCAGTCACAATCCTGCGTCACGTCACGGCTCACGAGCGCACGCCGCAAGGATCGCGTATACACTGCCCTTGAATTTAATCTAGGATGCGTATTTAAGTCGATATAAATTATTTATTTCAATAACAATATTATTATTTTTATTTTAAATTAAAAGGCTACGACAAAGCAGATCAGAGCCTAGTTCATATCTGTTTAAATATTTAAAATTTAATAGTTATAATACATTTTGACAAACAAGCAAATTCATATGTTTTACTCATATTATTATTAAAAATTACGGTCAAATTTGGATCACTGGGCGAACACGAGTTGCGTTAACGTCACGGACTTGGTGGTTTTTTTTAATTTAGCAATTTAAGTCAAATGCATCAAGTTACAAGACATAAATGACGAAAGTTTATATCTTGAAATTATTATCTAAATGTCTATCAGTCAAAGAGTTTATAAACAAGACGTTTGTCTTGATAAAAAAAAAAATACATGATCGAAATTAAAATAAACTTTGCTCTAACTAGCACTTTTGAATCGTAATTGGCAATTGAGCCATGATCAGTGGTTAGAAATGTCTTTACTGAAGATAGCGAATTCAAACCCAAGAAGCACCACTGATTTTGTTTTATTTTTATTTATTATTAGGCAATCAAAACATCGCGAAAGCCTGTGTTTTAAATGAATATCTTCTATATTATAGGTATTCAATAAACGCCAATCCAAATTGGAGCAACGTTGTGGAATAATCTCTAACTTCCTTAAAAGCTGAGCTGTGGGACTCACAAGCAGTTATTTTTACTTTTAACTTTATCACCAGTTCCAAATCTAGATTCCTGTCAAGATTTTTTGAGTTACCAATAGCAATAATTTGTGTGAATTATTTAATGCTATTTATTTTAAACAGGCGCAATATTTTTGCTTACCTAAGATATTGAATGGAAATTATATTAATAAAAAAATCACACCACACTGTAGAACCAATTTAATATTAACAACTGTTGTTGCCAAAATGGCGTGTATTTCAAAGGGATACGACTCGTTTATAGCGAAATAAACGCAAATGCACTTGTTTTGTGTAATGAGCGTTTTCGCATGCACGTTGAACTCGGAAAGCAATACGTATAATTTATGAGACAAAAGTCGTTATTAACGTGTTGTCTACATAATAGATTTAATGATGCAACTGAATTGTGCCGGTACATGATCAACACAAAGGCCGAAATTGTATTATTTTTTTAAATAAAATATTTTCGAGGTTCGTGTGTAAAAAATTGAGCTTTATACTTTTTCTTTTTCAATATAGTTTAGCCCGTGAAATATACACTTGAAATCAATAATATTTATTATCTCCAAAAAGTCCTTGCAGCTCACAAGTTGTTGCTTATCCTGCGGTATGAGCATGCTCGGTACTCAGCTCGTGTTTTTCATGCAAATTTCCTGCAAACTCGTTCTTTGCTAATCCGCAGTTGTTCAGAATCTTTGTATTAATATTCCTTACATCACCAATGTCTATAGGCGGTGGTGACCACTAACCATTACGTGGCCCAGTCTGCATAACTATATAAAATAAAACAAAATAATCTTTGGAGACAACATCAAATTATCAGCCATCTAGTGTCTTTCGAGCCAAAAGCCACTGCTGGATAAGGCCTCCTCTCCCTTTTTGAGGAGAAGGTATGAGCTTATTCCACCACGCTGCTTCATTGCGGGGTGGTGGAAGGACTTTTTTCTTTCGAAACACCACAATCGGATAACATTTTTATCTTAAATAATAATTGAAGCTAGTTTATACCATTGAAAATCATAAGTAACATTAAGCTTGAGGCGAACTTACGGCACTAATAAATTGAACTTATGAGCTGCTTCCAACTTTGCCTATTATAAAATTGAAATGTCATATTAGCTAGACCTTGATAAATAAGACTCAATCATAGATTACAAAGACGATATTAACCTTGGGCGAATTCGTTGATCAAAAATAAAAGTTAGGAAATATCCTCTAAATATCCCAGGGTAAAGCCTCTCCCTTTGAGGTTTGCAGATAATTCCACCACGCTGCTCTAATACAATGTCAATACTATAAAAAGTACAAAAATTGTCTATGATCTCATATAGTCCGCCACAAGGCTATCATTCTATGTGTGTGTAAGTTCTGTGTCAGTTAACTCGGTGACAATAAATACGTGAATATAGGTGTATATACAACGACTAGGCCTCGCGATGTTTTCCTTCACTGTTAGCACGAGATGAATTATAAACACTAACTAACCAATCAGTAGTTTGTCTGAGTATTGGATTCATAACCATTGGATCAATATTCATATGTTCTAACAATTGGGCTGCTTGGACTCGTTGATGTCCATCACATCATCACATCGTTTCAGCTTTATAGGTTTTAATCAAGTCCGGCTGGGTAGGTACCACCGAATCATAATATATACTATTATTAATGTAATTTTGTCTTTAATTTAACAGTCAACTAAATATTAGATCATACTTTAGTAAAATTTGTCTGAAATTGAATTTAAATATATTACTGGTGGTAGGGCTTTGTGCAAGCTCGTCTGGGTAGGTACCACCCACTCATCAGATATTCTACCGCATGACAGCAGTACTTGGTATTGTTGTTTTCCGGTTTGGAGGGTGAGTGAGCCAGTGTAATTACAGGCACAAGGGACATAAAATCTTAGGTCCCAAAGTTTGTGCCGCATTGGCTATGTAAGCGATGGTTAACATTTCTTACAATGCCAATGTCTAAGGGCGTTGGTGACCACTTACCATCAGCTGGCCCATATGCTCGTCCAACTTGTACTACTACAACTATTCTATAAAAAAAAAGAAATGTCGTAACGGTAGCCTATTATGATCAATAAACTAAGTTTTTAATACAGTAAGTTTTATTTTATAATCAAAATTGACTAATTTAATAATAAATAGACACCTAAGCTTATAAACAAAGTAAGCTTTATAGTTAATATACTTCTATATTTGTTAACACGTAAAAGGAATGCAAAAGTAAAGCTTTTTAATTCATAAAACCTTATTGTTAATTGAAAATAGCGCATAACGCCATCTATGCAACTACATTAGTCACTAAAACTTGAAGTGTCGTTTTATTGCAAATTTATTAATAATTGAATATATCGTGTTTTAACAGAAAAATAATTAATAATTAAATATAAATTGAATAAAAACATTATTTATGAATTAGAAATTCTTATTATTCAACCTTTTCTTAAGTAAAATTACAATACAATAATGAACAAATAAAATAAACTGTCAATTGTCATCAGTCATATCTCGTAAGGAAACATCAAAAATTGTTATTTGACAGAAAGTTACTGATGGAAATCGCGATTAATTAATTTGAAATATTATTAATGAAACATGAAGTAAAATAAAATGTCCTTCCCGAAGATCGAAGGGTATGTGGTGACAGAGAAGTTGGGTTCTGGGAGCTATTCAACCGTGTATAAAGCGTATACTAAGGTGAACAAACTTTATACACATATTTGCTTTGTTATCTTATTAAATATTGTGTTTATTTATTTGTGTAATAACTTAGTTTCTTGCTGGTTCTTCGTGGTAGAATCTACATTCCGAACCGAATTTAATTTATCTTTTAAAGTGTCGTCTAAAGAACTTGCAATAGCCTGCTCGAATATTGTATATAGTGATTTAATTCTGCCTGAAAATCAAAGAATACTACACTACTAATACACTTATTTGTCATGTATAAAATGAGTAATATTTTATATCATAAGATTTTTAATTTATTATCATTATTAATAAAATTTGTGATATACAAAGTTGATGAGTTACTGAATAACTGTTTATTGATTGTTGCATCAAAAATTAACAGCAGTTGGTGCATGTATGTCACATGAGAACAAATGTTCCGACGTAACACTGTAACTCCACCAAGTAAAGTGTGCTTCAATTATATTTCAGGTGGGAGCTCGGTCGACTGTTGCTATAAAGTGCGTAGATAAGGCGAGAGTGAAGCACTCTGGGGCCGCAATAGATAATTTGATAACAGAAATAAGACTTCTGAAGACACTCACACATCCGCATATAGTACACATGAAACACTTCACATGGGACGACAGGTTCGAACAAATTATATATTAATGTTTTATATAAGTAGGTACATTGGCAGATGCACCTAATGAATGGTCAACATGCCTATAGCCATTTTTATTTGCTAAGTGTCAAGTAATATACAGAAATGCCTCTAAAATGTACTTTTACTAAAGTTAATAGCTCTTATGACTTTACGACCCAGTGGTAGAATACAAACATTAGGGAATTTTCATTTGTCTTTATCATTCATCTCATACTCAATGTCGGAAAACATTGTCAGGAAACATGCCTCAGTTTTGTGGAATTTTTCAACATGTATACCGACTTACACAGGTGTAGCACGATGGATTAACTTGGAACCTTCTTTTCAAGTGGGGAGGCGACCTTAGTCCAACTGTAGAATATCAGGCTCTCAATACTAATACTAATTTTCAACGTATAATATTTCAGAAACATATACATCATAACGGAATATTGCTGTGGAGGTGACCTGTCTAAATACATTCACAAATATGGAAGAGTTCCTGAGAACCGGGTGAGTAATACATACATACAAATGCTTGGCACACCCTTTGAACAGTAACAAAAAATTGGTGTTAATGATTGTTAGCAGGCGGACGAGCATATGTGCCACCTGATGGTAAGTGGTCACCAACGCATATAGACATTGGCATTGTAAGAAATTTTAACATTGCTAACATCGCCAATGCGCTACCAACCTTGGGAACTAAGATGTAACGTCCCTTGTGCCTGTAATTACACTCACCCTTCAAACCGGACCTTGTTATTTAACAATACCAATTACTGATGTTTTGCGGTAGAATATCTGATGAGTGGGTTGTACCCAGACGAGCTTGCACAAAGCCCCACCACCAATACATATCGTTGGACCACGTCGATAAGTACATTCTTGTAATCTAATATTTATAATATGGCTATTTGCAAGTTAAGTTATAGATTACCTCTGCTAATTATGTATACGTATTTAATACTTATATATAATGTATAACCCAATATGACGGGGTCACTGCTCCTCCCGACGACGGTGTCCTAAGCCGAGGTTCGGCTTCACGGGAAGCGCCCATAAGTCAGGCGTATTCTGACATTGCCCGCCCGGTGACGCTGTCGAGGCCACTTGGGTCAGCAGCAACAAGTCAATTTGAAAAAAAAAAATATATATATATATATATAAACATATTTATTTCAGGTTTTATATTTCCTGCAGCAACTTGCGTCTGCGTTAAAATTTCTACGAGAGAAAGGTACTTTTTATATATATATTTATTTTTATATATATATATATATATATATATATATATATATATATATATATTGCTTTTATTGTCTTTATATTGTAATATTATAAATGTAAAATTACTCTGTCCGTCTGTTACACGTTCACTGCTATCGCTTCATACCAAATTTCATCAAAATCGGTTCAATGATTTAACCTTGAAAGCGCGAACAATATTAGTATAGATATTTGTGCCTCAACACTCCATAGTATTAACAGCCTGTTAATGTCCCACTGCTGGGCTAAGGCCTCCTCTCCCTTTTGAGGAGAAGGTTTGGAACTTATTCCACCACGCCGCTCCAATGCCGGTTGGTAGAATACACATGTGGATTAATTTCAATGAAATTAGACACATGCAGGTTTCCTTGCGATGTTTTTCTTCACCGTAAAGCACGAGATGAATTATAAACACAAATTAAGCACATGAAAATTCAGCGGTGCTTGCCCGTGTTTGAACCCACTATCTCGGCCTCGTCACTCCATGGGAACATAATACAGTCCAGTTTATATATGTGACTAAGATTTGTGTTTGTTCGCAGGCGTCGTCCACATGGACCTGAAGCCGCACAACATGCTGCTGCACAAGGGCTCCGAGGGGAAGTACGTGCTCAAGGTCGCCGATTTCGGGTGAGACATACATACATACATACAGGGACGAAGGGATGTGCTTTATCTGTTGATTCCATGCTTGACCAGCTGGTGCTTGGTAGATACCACCCACTCATCAGATAATCTACCGCTAAACAGCAATACCTAGTATTGTTGCGTTCCGATTTCAATGGTGAGTGAGTCAGTGTAACTTCACAAGGGATATATAGATATGACCTTAAGACCTCAAAAATTAGTCCAACGACGTTTTTGTTTCTGATCACCGAAATGGGAAATTATCTGATCAGGAAATGACTCATGTAATAATAATAAATTTATTTTTACATAAGACTATACAGGGTGACTGGTGAATTAGTATCAATACTTAAGGACGTGATATTTGACGACCATATATGACCAAAAAAAAATACATATAACATAAATATTAATAAACTTCTAAGTAAAGTTAACCAAAAGTTATGTAATTAATTACGCGTCATGTGGACACCCTAGCTGCGCTGACGACACAACACAGTTAGGTACATTTAGTTATCGCGCGGTACTTTACCTACGTCCAAACGCCGCCGCGTGTTAACAGGGTAGCAGGCTACCTTTGATAAACAAGCATGATCCAATCCCCCTTCATACTTTAAACCTGGCTTAGAACAGGCAAAAATACCAAAATATTTCACTCGTTTAAGCAACATATTTGTTGACTAGGTAAATGATATGAACTTGGGACAAAAATTAACTGTTTACCAATCTTGGTATTTCCGGCGTATTTAAAAATGGAATCATACTTATTTACAACGATTGTCAATCATTTAACTACCTATTTACCTACATAACTACACTAACCTTAACAAATGTTCAAAGTGAGCTCCTGCTCGTGTGATACACAGTTCGGCACGTTTACGCATATTGTCTTTCACACGCTTTAACACGAATGGGTCACTTTACTACTCACAGTACTCACAGTATTCTGCATTTGTGTATTGATAAGCCATACCTAATTACTAATGACGGGTCACACTCACACACGAAACATTAGGTATACGCGTAAGATCGATCGCTAGGGGCGCGCGCGCGGGAGATGGACGAACCTTACGGCGGCGCTCGCCCGACTAAATAGCCGCGGGTCAGGGGTTGCGGGTGGCAAACACCACGCCGCACGCGCCGCGGAAATATGTCCACACTTTATATATTTAAAGTAAAATTTTTGTAAATTTGGTCAAAAATTAAGTACCTATTTTTTTTACATAATTCGAATGAGAATCATGTACCGATTATGCTCCTAAAATATTGATACTAATTCACCAGTCACCCTGTATATTTACTCGTTATAGAAAAGAAATAAGTTATTCAATAATTAAAGTTAATATTGAAATTTTGGAATACAGTCTGGTCTACAACTTATTCCAATCGAAGGAGTAATCATCTTTACTTTGATTTACACATTCCATGGGATGCGCTAACAGCTCTGCTGTATTGTACACCACAAACAGTTCTCGATTAACACATCTCTATATATAACACGACACTGTTACACTCGACTACTTATATACACTTTAGTTTTACTTACAACGTTCCGACCAATGATATCACGTCGATTTAAGGTCAAAGTTGTTTATCTGTCTTTGTTCCTCCTGTTGTTAGAATACCCTGTGTGAAGAATGGTCCCCCCCCCCCTCAAAGAGCGTATAATATGTTGATTACTTTTGTATCATTTATATATAAGCAATAACAAAAATGTCTGTTACAAGCTTTAACAAGTAAATCTTAAGATATTACGCGAGTATGATTGATATTTACTAACTCATACACAGTTAGTAAATATCTGGGTAAGGACTTTGAACAGTCGGCGGGCTCCCTGCTCGTCGATCCGGGCAGTCTTTACGGAGATGGGGTCCTGCGCAGTGACTGCACAGGTCGATTTCTGTCTTGCAGTTTCTTCGCCCGTGTCCAAACTCGAGGCATTTCGTGCATTGAATCAGAGGTGACCGGTCTTCCACCGGTATCCTTTGAAGGTCGATATGGATTTTCCCTTCTATTAGTGCTCTCCAAAGGGCCGGTGACACCTGGATCATCACGTGATTTTTGATTTGGTTCCTTGCTCGCATCCTATTGTTAATCATTGCCCTATACTCTGACTCTGGTATGTGTTCTATTTTCTATTTTGCTGTTCTGTGTGTTTAAGGAGCTTAGAATATCCTCGTCGCTATTATCTGTTAGTAAGTTCCTTCCTTTTCTCTTCGATTCCTTCGCTCTTCGATTTTCAACTTGGAACCCACAAACATTTCCGACACTCTATCTAGCTCCCTTTTCTCACAGAAGCCCTGAACCAATTTTTGGTCGCGCACCTTCCTCAGTCTGTCCACCCTGATGCCGGATGTTCTTGCATCGATTGCCTCTCGTATCTTTTTCACCACATCGTCTGACGTATCAATTACATCCTCCGATGAGATGATTTACGATTGGACAGACAGGATTCGGTGCGCCACAGGTGGAGTCGCGACTTTTGATGTGTATGTGGCGTGTTCTTTTTCTAATTTATGGGCCGAGATGGCCCAGTGGTAAGAACGCGTGAATCTTAACCGATGATCGTGGGTTCAAACCCGGGCAAGCACCACTGAATTTTCATGTGCCTAATTTGTAATTATAATTCATCTCGTGCTTTACGGTGAAGGAAAACATCGTGAGGAAACCTGCATGTGTCTAATTTCACTGAAATTCTGCCACATGTGTATTCCACCAACCCGCAATGGAGCAGCGTGGTGGAATAAGCTCCAAACCTTCTCCTCAAAAAAGGCAGAGGAGGCCTTTAGCCCAGCAGTGGGACATTCACAGGCTGTTACGGTATGGTTTGTGATTGCTGTTACATTCATCTGCTCTACCTGCATTTTTATTGCTTGTATCTCTGTAGTTTTATATATTTCTTCTTACTTAGGCTTATTTTTTTATTTATCTTTTTTTTTAGATTCTATGCTCTCTAACGCATAAGTTCTTTCACTTCTCTGATCCTTAACACTATTTAATAAATTTCACCCAAATTTGCGATTACCGTTTCCTTCATTTGCGTTTTTATGTTCCCAGATTGTTCTAACTGCGTTTTCGCCTCCTGAAAGAGTTCGTTGGCCCTCGCCGGTGACTTAGAGATCATTTTCGATGAATTTTCTAGTCAAAGGTCCGAGTATGGGTTTTTTTGAGTCTTCTTAAGGGCGATTGCGTGGTAGTCTTTTCGGCCTGTGCGTCTTTTGTTTCGCTTTTAGAGACGATTTCATTTCTGCAACATTCTTGGTACTTTGGGACATTCGTTTTTGAGGACATATTTTTTCCTTTTGATTGCGACCTCTGTTATTTGTTTTTTTAATTTGATTATTTACAGTATTTTTATCTTATTGATGTTAGTTGTTAGGTTAGGTTACCTAACAGTCGTTTCTAATAATAATTTTTGAAATACATTTAAAATACACTAAAATCAATTAAGTCTTCAATTCTCTACATATTATAAACACAAATGAGATAATGCACTCGTCCGGGATTGAACCCGCGACCTTCGATTGAGACTCACGTGTTTTTTTGCGTTTAAAGTTTCGCCCAACACCTGTCGGAGGACAGCACGAAGAGCGTCCGCGGCTCGCCGCTGTACATGGCGCCCGAGATGTTGCTCGGCGACTACGACGCGCGCGTCGACCTCTGGAGTGTCGGTGAGTCGGCACACACGTGGGGGGCTCTGTGCTCCGTCTGTGGGTACCACCCACTCATCAGATATTCTACCGCCAAACAGCTGTACTTAGTATTGTTGTGACCGAGCCAATATAACTACAGGACCAAGAGATATGATATCTTAGTTCCATGTTCAAGATCATTACTTACAGTGCCAATGTCTATAATGGTGGTGACCATTAGTGTTGCCAGTCCGCCTCCCTTTTTCATAAAATATATAATTATATATGTCGACACTTACCAACAGGTGGTTTTGCCCGTCCGATAAATTCAAAAACCGGGCATTTTTTTTATTGCCTATCATTTTCACGTTTGTACCAAAAATGGATATTGTATTGATATTTTAATGAAATGTGTAATGATTACAGGCGTTATCATGTACGAATGTCTGTTCGGCAAAGCTCCGTACTCGTCGGCGACCTTCAAGGAGCTGCTCGACAAGATACAGAGGCGAGCGCCGATAGAAGTGAGTCGATATCATTAATAATAATAACATCCCGGGACATTATTCACACACGGCCATCTGATCCCGAACTAAGCAGAGCTCGTACTATAGAAACCAGACAACTGATATACTACATATACTACTTTTCTTTTGCAAATACATACTTATATAGATAATTACACCCAGACTCAGGACAAACAGACATGTTCATGCTCACAAATGTCTGTCCTGGGTGGAAATCGAACCCACAATCTTCAGCGTGAAAGGCAAGTATCTACCAACCACGCCACTAGCCCGTCATTGGGTGACGACGTTTGTCAAATTATATATATTTAGGGCAGAAGTGAACTATCAATTGCAATTGGTTTTATTAAGTCACGTGAGTGAGATCATTTCAATATCTCACACTGACATTTCCCGCCTAAAAGAGTCATATAAAACAAAAGAAGCCCGTGACAGCTAATCTGTATGCTGCCAGTGCTATTGTCCACAGATAATTGTTTCAACAAGAAACGTTAGCAATAGACAATATTCAGCTGACAAATATCTTAGTCTGCAAACGTGTAGATATCCTCACGACGTTTCGAATTATAAGCACAGGAATATTTCATGGTGCTCGCCCTGGTGGATAGTTGGTGATGGTTGCAATTATGTACCTCGGACAACACGTACAGCCGTTAGACTTGAATTATCTCCGGTCGTGTCGGATTATGTGTGTGTGTGCATCTGTGTCTGCATACACACGTAAGTTGACTAGTCTCTCGCAGAATGTCCGCCGTGATCTAAATCTGTCGTCGTCACGTTTTTTTGGTATCATATGTAGATTTTATCCGTGCAGTGACGGAGAAAGAATACATTTCACTGCCCCTTTCCCATGGGTGTCGTAAGAGGCGACTAAGGGATATCTGAGCGACCATCTGCTCATCTGGTGGTAGGATGATAAACATCCGCCTGGCTTGTTACCACCGTACGCATGGTGAAAATCTCGTGAAGTGGCTTGCAGCCGCGTTTCGAGGTCAGCCAGCGTACAGCCAGTGCCCGAGCGAGCATTGCCGCGATGGGTGTTGGTCCAGTGGAGACGGCTGCTGAACCAATGCTGGGGGAAACTGTATTGCCCTGCCGGACAGGGAGACCCGAAGAAACGGCTATTCCGCTGGCCGCCCGTGGCATAGTACAGGGGCCCAAGCGTGCCTAACCAGCACGCGAGGCTGCCCCACCAGGCCACGCATAATCTCGGGGTGGACCGTCGTGCCGGTTGGTGACCGGAAGGTGGGGTCCCGGCGGCCACTTCCTTCCGGTGGGTCAGTGTAGTTTCCCTTTTGGCAACCACTTGGGGAAACACGCCTCCACACTTTGCCCATCCCTATCGTGGCAATACGTCGCTCGCTTCACGTCTCTTTTCCACTCTTTTTTCCCATATGGTAGCGCATCAAAGCAGGAATGACGGTCGTACAGCGGTGCACACCCCCACCATACCTACGCTGTTTGAGGTCGAGTTCACTAACATCCGTGGACTCCACGCTAACCTCAACGCTGTCCACCTCCATCTCGAGACAGCACGGCCAGCAATGTTGTTTCTCACGGAGACACAAATACTCCGTCCTGCCGATACCAGCTACCTTAATTATCCCGGCTACATGCTTGAAGAATCCTTCAAAGCGAAAGCCGGAGTATGCTTGTTCGTCAGGACGGATGTTTGCTGTCACCGACTGCGCTGCTTGGAGTTCCCCTCCTTCTCCATGTTGGTGGTACGTGTGGATCTGGTTCGTCAGAGTCGGGTCTACGTGTGCCTCTACAGATCCCACAATGGTGACTTGGAGACAAGCCGATTATTCGACCACCTTAGTCGGGTGGCAGATGCTGCGCAAGAGCAGTTTCCTAACGCGGAATTGGTGTTTTTGGGGGATTTTAATGCTCACCACGAATCATGGTTGAAATCCCTCAAAACTGACCATGCTGGGAGGACTGCTCATGCTTTTGCTCTCACGCATGACTTGACCCAACTGGTTGATCAGCCCACCAAGATCCCAGACATTGATGGGCAAGCGCCTTCTCTACTGGACCTTCTGCTGACTTCTCACCCGGTGGAATATCAGGTTGTGGTTCAAGCTCCACTTGGTTCTTCGGATCACAGCCTCATATCTACCAAAGTGCCACAGGCCAAGCTGCCGCCACCAGCGGTATGCAAACGTCGCGTTTGGCACTACAAGTCGGCAGATTGGGACGGTATGCGCGATTACTATGCGTCAGTCCCTTGGAAGGAACGTTGCTTCAGTGGGAATGACCCGACAGCTAGTGCCGCTGCTGTTGCTGGCGAGATCATGTTGGGAATGAAATACTACATTCCTAGCTCAGATCTCGACAGTAGGGGTGCGCGTAACCGTTGGTTCACTCGCGAATGTGTCGACGCTGTATCATCTAAGCAGGCGGCATATCGCGAGTGGATCAACGGCTGCATTAGCGGGGCATCTAACATTGACTCACTGAAAGCAATCTACAATAAAAACTCCAAGTCCTGTAGGAAGGCTTACACGAGAGCGGACGCACAGCGCATTGTACAGATTGGTCATGACCTTATTTCACATCCTCGGGGCTCCCGTAGCTTCTGGCGTCTGACCAAGTCTGTGCAAAACAATTTCTGCCAACCTTCGCTGCCACCGCTCAGAAGTCCGGACGGAGCTAGCGCTCACAGTCCGCAAGAGAAAGCTGATCTCCTGCCTAAACTCTTTGCCGACAACTCCGTCATCGATGATTGTAGTGCTCTGCCACCAGTAATACCTTCTTGTGGCCACACGATGCCTGACATCAAAATCAGGCAGCGTGATGTGCGAGCGGAGCTGCAATCGCTTGATGTACGGAAAGCTAGCGGTCCCGATGGAATACCAGCCATAGTGCTGAAGAAGTGCGCGGCGGAGCTGTCTCCCGTGTTAACGCACCTGTTCCAACTTTCTCTTTCTTCGGGATGTGTGCCGGAGGCTTGGAGAAGAGCTAATGTGCAAGCGGTTCCCAAAAAAGGGGATCGGTCTGACCCGGCAAATTATCGGCCAATAGCTATCACCTCAGTACTTTGTAAGGTGATGGAACGGATTCTTAACAACCAACTGATCCATTACCTAGAAGATCACTGTTTGTTTAATGATCGTCAGTACGGATTTCGACCAAAACGGTCTACAGGTGATCTTCTAGCGTACGTAACACACCTCTGGGGTGAAGCTATCGACAAGCATGGGGAATCGTTGGCTGTCAGCCTCGATATCTCCAAGGCTTTCGACAGGGTCTGGCACAGAAGTCTTCTCTCCAAGCTGCCGGCATATGGTCTGCCTGCTCAGCTTTGCACCTGGATTGCCAGCTTCCTACACAAGCGCAGCCTTCGTGTTTTAGTTGATGGTTGCGCTTCACAATTCTATGTAGTGAATGCTGGGGTCCCCCAGGGATCTGTGCTATCTCCCACTCTGTTTCTTTTGCATATCAATGATATGCTCTCTCTCGGGAACATTCATTGCTATGCAGACGATAGTACAGTGCATGGTGGATACCACGGACGCGCAGTGGCTGGGCGAGCGGAAATTCAGGAGAGGCGGGAGGATCTTGTCATTGAACTCAATAGGACGTTAGAGCTTATCGCCAAATGGGGCTCAGATAATCTTGTTGAGTTTAATGCCAAGAAAACACAGGTATGCGCTCTCACAGCAAAAAAGTCACCATTTTCCCCTCTTCCCTCCCTCTGTGGCACTCCGCTGGTGATACAAAGCAAAATCGCCATGCTGGGGATGGACGTTCGCTGCGACCTTAGTCCAAGGGATTACATCGAGGCTGTGATAAAAACAGCTTCACGGAAACTCGGAGTTCTGAACAAGGTGCGGCGTTTTTTCACGCCACAACAACTGTGCCTGCTGTACAAAACACAGGTACGGTCTTGCGTTGAATATTGCTCGCACCTTTGGGATGGCTCCGCTAAGTACCTACTTGAGGCCTTGGACCGGTTGCAGCGACGTGCGGTCCGCATTATTGGCGACGTAAAGGTCACTAACACCCTCGAGCCTTTACAATTGCGTCGAGAGATAGCTGCGCTGAGCGCTTTCTATCGACTGTATCACGGCGACTGTTCCGAGGAATTATTTTCCCTAATTCCTGCTTCCCCCTTCCTTCACAAGTCTACGCGTGCTGGTTCTCGATGTCACCGACTAACTGTGACATCAATTCCATCGCGCACAAAGAAATTTGGCAACTCCTTTCTTTGTCGTACTTCCAAGAAATGGAATTCCTTACCAGCTCACGTATTCCCCTCCTCTTACGACCCGGGTTCCTTCAAACGAGGCGTGAAGAGGCATCTTGCGGGCCGGCAAGGCGAGGGCGGCTAGTGCAGAACCTTCTTCCCGACTGTACTGGCCGTCCTCGCGTTTGGACTCTACTACCACTTAACATCAGGTGGAGTAGTCATTTGCCTTTTTTCCTCCCGGAAAATATATAAAAAAAAAAGACGGACGGACTAATGAGCCATTAATGGTAAGTGGTCACCACCGCCGCTATATATTGGTGTAAGAAATACTAATCAACCTTTACATCGCGAATGCGCCTTGTTAAGTCTGTACCTGTGGTTACACTGGCTCATTCAGCCTTCACTCCGAAGCCCTACCACGAACTCAAATAAACTATTCTCAATGTGATTCCATCATCAGATTCCCCCCAATTCCTCGATTTCGGCTGGCTGCCGGGACCTCCTGACGCGTCTGCTGCAACACGACCCCGACAAGCGGATATCGTACGAGGAGTTCTTCGCGCACGAGTACCTCGACCTGAACCACATGCCGTCCAAGGAGAACTACAATAAGGTGAGAATACTTACTACGTCATCAAAACTACTAAATATATAATATTATATAATAGTTATATAAGACGCGGCGAGATACGGAGATATCAGTATATATTGTTAATATATAAGATAGTATGTCATTCTGGTATTTTTTTAATTTATTGAATACAAATAATAGAATTTGAAACGTTTTTGCTGACCGTACAGACATGAGTGTTTTGTCGTGCATGGATGTATCCTTAGTTTGTTTTCGAATGATATCGGTAGGCGGTCCTGCTGATCAAGCACGCGATCGAGCTGGACTGCGCGGGGCGGGCGGCGGAGGCGCTGGCCGCCTACGCGGAGAGCCTGCGGTACCTCGTGCCGGCCGTGGGCGCCGAGCCCGACGCCGACCGCCGCAGCGCGCTCGCCGCCAAGCTCTCCAGGTGCGCGCGGCCCACACACGCACACACCTGCTCGCCTTAACGCGTCACCGGGTTGAATGTATGGTGCGAGTCCCAAGGTCACTCCGTGTGCCGATCTCACGCACACATTGACGCACTTACAATAACTAATCTCACGCTGACGTCATCACGCTCGAAGTCTCGGTTAGCACACCCCCCCCCCACTTGTGTAGTTATTGTCGGTGGAAACTACGACACACTATATAATAATGTGTGTTTCCCAATTTATGTTGTTTAAAAAATAAATAAATAATGCTTAGGGTTTCTGAAAACCTGGGGGGACAATTCTACTATTCTGTAAGTGAACAGCTTCAACTGGACCGCAACTGAATCCTTGTGTGATGATGTCTTCCAGAGAAGTTAGTGCACGAGTGTGTGCGCGAATACAGGTGCACTCTCTATTCCCTAACTCTCATAATCCGATGGGACGGCAATCCGACACGACCGGAAAGAGTTCAGGCGCAGGACCAACGGCTTTACGTGCGCACCGAGGTCAATCTTGGTCGTTACAAAGGGGTTGAAAGGGTAAAAAAATTATTTATTTTTGAAGAAAGGCTTAGCTTAAATATCTCGTTGCATCAGATACATGGAGAGGGCTGAAGAAATCAAACGGATGATCAGGGGCCAGACCAGTTCTTGCGCCGACTCGCAACCACACCCAGCGGCACAGCCAGCACCAGCCCCCCCCGCCGGGGCACAGGTGCGGGGCTGTAGCTACGAATACAGTGAGTCGAGTTTTTATACCAGCATTGCATATCCATACTAAGATTATAAAGAGAAAGATTACCTTTTATTGTGTGTTTGTTTTTAATATAAACTAAACAACTCGAATAACGAGTGAAATATGTTATATTATATTTATAAAAACATACGAAAACACTATCCTAACCCCTACGATGCAATTGCAAATAATTGCAATAAGATTTCAACTTTCACCATGATCATCAACATCGTCATCACCTCTATCATTACAATCATCTCCACCACCATCACCATAATCTCCACCACCATCACCACTACCATAATCTCCACCACCACCATCATCATCACCACCACCATCAATATCATCTCCACCACCACCACCACCATTACCACTATCATCACCATCACAATCATCACCAACACTATCATAACCACCACTATCACAACCACTATCATCACCACCACCATAATCTCCACCACCACCACCATCACTATCATCTCCATCACCACCACCACCACCATCATCACCACCATCTCCACCACTATCACCACCACCACCACGGCTATCACCACCACCACCACTGCCGCCATGTCCACAGCCACCAGTGCCACCACCACCAGTGCCACCACCACCAGTGCCACCACCACCATCACCACAACCATCAACATCACCACCACCATCATCAATCTAATTGAACGTATCAATAGTTCCAGACGCCGCGACTGCCGGACGAGACGACGCGCCCGCCGCGCCGCACGCGGACGGGGCGCGCGCGGTGACGGACGAGTGCTCGAGTGTACCGCTCGTGTGTGGACCGGTAGGCGACAACGATCCCACAGTGCAGTGACCCCAGTGCGGGCTGGGGGGTACACGTGTGGAAGAATTTCACTGAAATTAGACACACGCAGGTTTCCTCACGATGTTTTCCTTCGCCGTCAAGCACGACATGAATTATAATCACGAATTAAGCACATGAAAATTCAGTGGCGCTTGTCCGGGTTTGAACCCACGATCATCGGTTAAGATGCTCCTCCAACTTGTGCACACCTTCGAATCAACAGCCTTATATCTAGCCACTAGACTTTATAAATTATTTTTTTAATGTGTTTCCAGATCGAAGAATCTAGAAAGAAAGAGAAACCCCGCGGGGCGCTGTCGAGGTTCCTCCGCCGGCCGGTGCCTTACCTCAGCGATAAGGACTCGTCCATCGTGAGTGTTCATGGAAGCGTTGTAAGAGCCGAATTATTAAAAGGAAAACGCACGACGCGTCACGAGCGGGCTCCGAAGCCCCGCCCGTCTGGGACACGCACACACACTTTTACTGGTAGAGCTTTGTGCAAGCTCGTCTGGGTAGGTACCACCCACTCATCAGACATTCTGCCGCAAAACAGCAGCACTTGGTATTGTTGTGTTCCGGTTTGAAGGGTGAGTGAGCCAGTGTAATTACAGGCACAAAGGTCATAAATTCGTAGTTCCCAAGGTTGGTGGCGCATTGGCGATTTAAGCGATGGGCAACATTTCTTACAATGGCAATGTCTATGTCTGGGCGTTGGTGACCACTTACCATCAGGTGGCCCATATGCTCGTCCACCTTCCTATTCTATATAAAAAAAAAACACATATCGGAAGAGCGGCCGAAGGATCCTCTCTCGTCTCGGTCTCTTTAGTCACGAACGCGAGTGTCCTCGCGATGCTGCTTACATCATCTGTCAAAGATGCAGAGGCCTATACATATTTTTTTTTATATAGAATAGGAAGGCGGACGAACATATGGACCACCTGATGGTAAGTGGTCACCAACGCCCTTAGACACTGGCATTGTAAGAAATGTCAACCATCGCTTACATCGCCAATGCGCCGCCAACCTTGAGAACTAAGATTTTATGTCCCTTGTGCCTGTAATACACTGGCTCACTCACCCTTCAAACCGGAACACAACAATACCAAGAACTGCTGTTTTATGGTAGAATATCTGATGAGTGGGCGGTACCTACCCAGACGAGCTTGCACAAAGCTCTACCACCAGTAATTTGGGATGATATAGTCAAAATGGCGGACAGTGGCCTCTAAATTGTAAAATCAATTATGCCCTATAAACTAATTAGACACTTATCTGTATTGTCATTGGTCAGAGAACCGATGTCGTAATAATTGACCAATAAGGAACCAGTATTCTGTATTATTAGCTTAGTTTACTGGTTGTAGGGCTTTGTGCTAGCTCATCTGGGTATGCCACATCCCACTCATCAGATATTCTACCGCAAAACAGCAGTCCTTCATATTGTTGTGTTCCGGTTTGAAGGGTGAGTGAGCCAGTGTAATTACAAGCACAAGGGACATAACATAGTTCCCAATTAAACAATGGTTAACATTTCTCACAATGCCAATGTCTAAGGGCGTTGGTGACCACTTACCATCAGGTGGCCCATATGCTCGTCCGCCTACCTTATTTTATAAAATGAAATAAAAAGATGAACTTTAAATGATTTTGTTGTATGTTACAGGCTGATGAAGATAAAACACAGAAGGTCGATGAAACGAACGAACTATGCAGGATAACGTGATTTATAAATACATATGACTCAGACCCAGCAGTGGGATCGCCTCAGCAACTATACTATTAACGATTAATAGTTTTAAATTATTTTGATATGTGTATAATATACTAACGGCAGGAGTTAAGATAAATAAACAAATGACCTTGAACTGTGATGACGTCATTTGGTAAATTATAAGTAATCTGTGGTATTCATCTCGATAAAATCCGCTCGGATTCTTAACCGATGATCGTGGGTTCAAACCCGGGCAAGCACTACTGAATTTTCATGTGCTTAATTTGTGATTATAATTCATCTCGTGCTTTTCAGTGAAGGAAAACATCGTGTAGAAACCTGCATGTGTCTAATTTCACTAAAATTCTGCCACATGTGTATTCCACCAACCCGCACTGGAGCAGCGTGGTGGAATAAGCTCCAAACCCTCTCCTCAAAAAGGAAGAGGAGGCCTTAGCCCAGCAGTAGGACATTCACAGGCTGGACTTTTCTTGGCGAAGTTGTTATCGGAACTTTGTGAGTAAAACTAAAGTGTATATAAGTAGTCGAGTGTAACAGTGTCGTGTTATATATAGAGATATGTTAATGGAGAACTGTTTGTGGTGCGAGATACAGCAGAGCTGGTAGCGAATCGCGTGGAATGTATAAATAAAAGATTTGTTTATCTTTACTCCTGCTATAAGAATAGGCTTTAGTCACGAGAGGTTATTGTAAATATGTAATTCTCTAGTCCATATATGTATTAATAATAATATCCAAAGAGTGCCTTTATTGAACTTTATATACTACGCGTTGGTATAGCAGCCAGAGGTCCTGGGTTCAAACCCCAGTTCGTGTCGATATAAAGTCGAAAATTCTCAATAGCAGCCCGGAGTCTGGTAGCTGGAAGCACTCTCGTGCTTCGGATAGCACTTAAAGCCGTTGGTTTTGAGCCTGAAGTCTTTCCAATCGGATTATGAGAGTGAGAGAATAGAAATTGCATCTGTTTTGTGTCCAGTGCAGTCAACACAGACTCAAGTTATAAAGCGCAGATAATGTCCTCCAGACCGATTTCGGCCACGGCGGCCAATCTCAAGAGAGATTAGCCAACTACGCAGGAGATATTATAGTGCACGAGTGTGTGCGCACACACTTGTGCACTCTCTATCCCTAACTCTCATAATCCGGTGGGACAGCAATCCGACACGACCGGAATGTCTATATGAAAGTGAAACTGTGATCATTTTTCTAACTTGCCTGATATTTGGAGATTTTATTGTATAGTTTAAAGGATCTCACGTTCAAGTTGTAAATGTAAAGCTTCAACCAGATGTTTCAAAATAATAAGCACAGATGTGGCATTAGCATTATGTGTGTACAATTTCGCAAGCTTCAAGCTACACAGCTGTATTTTTTTTAATGATCTTTTACTAAACATGTATAATGCTGCGTTCACACTTGTGTCAACTTTACTTTGTCAACAACGGGTGTGAACTAAGCTTAAATTTTCTACTTTGTTGTTATAATGTTGATTATTAAATATAGCTATTTAAGTTTTTAAAGGCATAATTTTTTTCGTTTTAAAGTATTTTCTAGGAAAATGTTTTGTTTTGTTGTTTTTTTTTTTTAAATATAATTTAAGGATTTATGTGTTCATGTTTAGATATATTTTAATTTTTATATTAATTGCATATAATAATTCGTTTTACATATTTAATCTGTAAAAGATATGTTATTTTTAATCTGTGCTAATGTTGTAAACGCGAAAGCGGACTATGTTGCTTGTTACACCTGTGACGTTCGCCCTTTATGTCACGGTGTAGGGTCAGCATTACAAACTAGATATATCGTTTCATAGTATTGTCTTACGATATTTTTTATTTAATTGAGAAACGTGCCAGGAGGCCGATAGGAGACGACACATTGGTCGATTCAAGACTGGTGGTAGAGCTTTGTGCCAGCTCGTCTGGGTAGGTACCACCCACTCATCAGATATTCTAACGCAAAACAGCAGTACTTGGTATTGTTGTGTTCCGGTTTGAAGGATGAGTGAGCCAGTGTAATTACCGGCACAGGGGACATAAGATCGTAGTTCCCAAGGTTGGTGGCGCATTGGCGATTTAAGCGATTGGCAACATTTCTTACAGTGCCAATGTCTAAGAGCGTTGGTGACCACTTACCATCAGGTGGCCCATATGCTCGTCCACCTTCCTTTTCTATAAAAAAAAAAAAAAAGACTCCAATGTCTCGAACATCGACGTGTGGTTGCATCGCTTTCAGTCTTCTATCGGATACATTTCGGAGAATGTGCGCAGGAATTACATGAACTAATTCCTTCCGCCCCCTTCTACTATCGGACGGCCAGGCAAACGCGACCAAAGCGCCATAGGTAAACAGTGGAACTTTCCCGCCTACGTACGAAGCGCTTTGAATCCACATTTATTATTCACACTGCGAAACTGTGGAATGCTTTGCCTGAGTTCATATTTCCTGATAGTTACAATGTAGGTGTTTCCAAATCCAGGGTAAACGGGTTCCTTCTGGGCAGGCGCGCTCCATCCTAGACCGTGATATTGCTTAAGATCAGGCAAGTCAACGGTCAAGCGCTTGCCTATTAACGGTAAAAAAAAAGTCATTTTTATAACATATAAAATTTAAAAATAGAACGCATTACAAATTTATAGAAAAATACTTGAATGTATTGATATTCAACCATCTGATTCTTTCTATATACACCAATATACTATTGTCGTATTAATTGACCTTGAGTTAAGTGACCTTACGCGCAGCCTTGAGGTGGACTGTATGAGATCATAGATAATTTTTTTAGTACTTTTAATAGTTTTGACATATTCCTAGCATGTTTTTTTATAGAAAAGGAAGGCGGACGAGCATATGGGCCACCTGATGGTAAGTGGTCACCAAACCTTAGACATTGGCACTGTAAGAAATGTTAACCATCGCTTACATAGCCAATGCGCCACCAACCTTGGGAACTACGATCTTATGTCCCCTGTGCCGGTAATTACACTGGCTCACTCATCCTTCAAACCGGAACACAACAAAACCAAATACTGCTGTTTTGCGGTAGAATATCTGATGAGTGGGTGGTACCTACCCAGACGAGCTTGCATAAAGCACTACCACCAGTTTAGCCGTGTGAAAAAGGGGGGGCATTAGGTACCATATGTAGTTTTCTGATGATATGTATGTAAAATTTCACGTAGATCGATTAGTTGAGCTTAATACGGGTAAACGTAACAAACTCACTTTTGCGTTTATAATATCAAAGATTAAAAAGTTAGAATAAAGATTTCGAAGAATCGGATAATTGTATTTTTTTTTAATTTATCATAGGCATTGAAACAATTTTGCAGGCCAATTTGTTTTAATAAAATGTTCGTACAATTTTTTTTTGTTTGCATTTCAAGTACATACTGCTTGGTTACAGTATTTATTTCTTTGTTTCTGTAACTATATAAGGTTGTTGTATTTTGTAAGCTCATAATAAATATCGTTCTATATAAGCTGTGGTTTTATTTAGATATTGATATATATATAGATTTACTAATCATTTATGAAGTAATGAGCGAATAGGCGACCTGATGGAAGAAGGGCAAATACTTTCTGGTAGGGCTCCGCAAGACCGTCTGGTTTACAGGTACCACTGATCAGATATTCTACCGCCGAATGGTAATACTTGGTATTGTTGTGTAACTGCTGGCACAGGGGACATCTTAGTTCCCAAGTTTGATGACTCTTCCTACTATATATTGGATCGTTGGAAGCTGTAAACATTAAAGAAAACACAGATTTGATCACAAAATGTGATTTACTTCAAAATCAACTTCGCTTCGCTTTAACGGACAACGGGTAATTCGTTGGAGGGAATGTTGCCATGTGATATATATATCACATTATTATTCGCTATTTTGTAGCAACAATGATTTGCATCGTTGGAATGAGATAACACACGCTCGAGAAAAATCTTTCTTTTTATGAAATTTTACTGGTGGTAGAGCTAGAGGTGCAAGCTCGTCTGGGTAGGTACCACCCACTCATCAGATATTCTACCGCAAAACAGCAGTACTTGGTATTTTTTAGTTCCGGTTTGAAGGATGAGTGAGTCAGTGTAATTACAGGCACAAGGGACATCTTAGTTCCCAAGTTTGATGACGCCTGCGATGTAAGGTATGTTTAACACTAATATCTATGGGCGATGGTGACCCTTTACCATCAGGTGGCGCATCTGGGCAGATGCCTATCTATTTCTTTTTTTTTTTATAGAACAGGAAAGGCGGACGAGCATATGGGCTACCTGATGGTAAGTGGTCACCAAACGCCCTTAGACATTGGCACTGTCAGAAATGTTAACCATCGCTTACATCGCCAATGCGCCACCAACCTTGGGAACTAAGATGTCCCTTGTGCCTGTAATTACACTGACTCACTCATCCTTCAAACCGGAACTAAAAAATACCAAGTACTGCTGTTTTGCGGTAGAATATCTGATGAGTGGGTGGTACCTACCCAGACGAGCTTGCACCTCTAGCTCTACCACCAGTAAAATTTCATAAAAAGAAAGATTTTTCTCGAGCGTGTGTTATCTCATTCCAACGATGCAAATCATTGTTGCTACAAAATAGCGAATAATAATGTGATATATATATCACATGGCAACATTCCCTCCAACGAATTACCCGTTGTCCGTTAAAGCGAAGCGAAGTTGATTTTGAAGTAAATCACATTTTGTGATCAAATCTGTGTTTTCTTTAATGTTTACAGCTTCCAACGATCCAATATATAGTAGGAAGAGTCAACTTTGGTAATCGTAATACATAGTTCATGTTATGAAATATTTTCTAATATCAATAAAGTTTAAAATATTTTAAGTTGTTATAAATAAATTTCAGGACAGACCATTGAACTTGGCACCTATTTAGATTACATATATCATAATATTGAACTTGGCTCTCGTTTCACATTTATGTTTTTGATGGGATGTGTTTATTTACGACCTCAGTTGTCGCGTTGATTAATATACGACGAGAGACGAAGAGCGAATTCCTTCTCTACGCGACGAGACGTGTCGTCGACACATTACGTACATATTTACATAAATGATAGATCCAAATTTATTTCGTTCTATATACATAGGTATATGGTATGATATTTTTTGTCCTGCTCTGTTTACAAAGTTTTTGTAGAACTACGTACTTATGACATGAATTTTCAAATAATAACGCAGTCGTAACAGCCTGTTAATGTCCGACTGCTGGGCTGACGCCTCCTCTCCCTATTGAGGAGAAGATCATGGAACTTATTCCACCGGCTGGTGTTGGTGGACACATGTGGCAGAATTACAGTGAAATTAGACACATGCAAGTTGTGACAATTTGAATTACATCCGATATGGAATAAGTGAAATATCTCTTACTAGACACACTGAATAGGTCACATGTGTAAAGTATTGATCGCTGTGTGTCGCATCTCATCGCTCATTCAACGTGACAACATAAGTCAAGATATAAATGAGTTGTAAATTTTTGGTGTGTAAATCCTAGCGCTCCGCACACGGTAACTAACTGAGACTTCGAGCGTCAGACGAGTAAGCGTAAGACTTCGAGCGTTAGACGAGTAAGCGTAAGACTTCGAGCGTTAGACGAGTAAGCGTAAGACTTCGAGCGTTAGACGAGTAAGCGTAAGACTTCGAGCGTTAGACGAGTAAGCGTAAGACTTCGAGCGTCAGACGAGTAAGCGTAAGACTTCGAGCGTCAGGTGACGTCAGCGTAATATCCGTTAGTGTGAGTGCGTTATTGTGTCGTGAGATCGGTACACGAGCTCACATGCTTACACAATAATTCTCATCAGCACTTTGGCGCTCACACTAATTTTTTTTCAAGCTGCCAAATCTAAACAGATTTGAAAGCTACCAAGAAGGTTGCATTACGCATCACACTTGTCAAAGCAATAGTGACATTGTAAATTCAAGTGACTACAATTTTGAGAGAAACGCGTAAATGAAGAACAGTGAATAAATTAAGATTGTGACAATGGACATTGTTTTACAACATTCAGTATCAAATTAATGACAGACATCGTTAATGCGGACAGCGCGTACGTTTTGTATACATTAACATATAAATATATACCTATCCGTAATCCGTAACAGCCCGTGAATGTCCCACTGCTGGGCTCCCTTATTGAGGAGAAGGTTTGAAGCTTATTCCACCACGCTGCTCCAGTGCGCGTTGGTGGAACACACATGTGGCAGAATTTCAGTGAAATTAGACACATGCTGCTTTCCTCACGATGTCTTTCTTCACCGTAAAGCACGAGATGAATTATAAACACAAATTAAGCTTATGAATTAAGAGATGAATTATAAATTTTACTGGTGGTAGAGCTTTGTGCAAGCTCGTCTGGGTAGGTACCACCCACTCATCAGATATTCTACCGCAAAATAGCAGTACTTGATATTGTTGTGTTCCGATTTGAAGGGTGAGTGAGCCAGTGTAATTACAGGCACAAGGGACATAACAACTTAGTTCCCAAGGTTGGTGGCGCATTGGCGATGTAAGCGATGGGTAACATTTCTTGCAGAGCCAATGTCTAAGAGCGTTTGATGACCACTTACCTTCAAGTGGCCCATATGCCCGTCCGCCTTCCTGATCTATAAAAAAAAAAAACATGAAAATTTAGTGGTTCTTGCCCGGCTTTGAACCCACGCTCATCACGTTAAGATTCACGCGTTCTCGCCACTGGGCCGTCTCGGCTATGTTGTTAGATAAAAGTTAGAGCATAAATTAATCCTGTTCTTCGTTTCCTATTCTTTAATGTAGTTATGCACTATTGACATAATTGACGACCTCTTCACTACCTATAATGCCGCAGACCCCGAGGATCTAATAAAAATTTATCGGTTTTTTATGTCGAAGATTTTCCACCCGGAGGCTGGAAGTTGGAAGTGTACACTCTGCCTCGGAAAGCACGTAAAGCCGTTGGTACTGCGCCTGAACTCTTTCCGGTCGTGTCGGATAACCTTGCCATCGAATTATGTGAGTTAGGGGATAGAGAGTGCACCAGTGTTTGAGCACACTCTTGTGTTCTATAATATGTCCTGAGCAGTTGGCTAATCTCTCTTGGGATTGGCCGCCGTGGCTTAAATTAGCCAGGAGGACATCACATCACATCATAATTGACGTAATATTTAACAATTAATTAATGTGTTGATGAATTGGAAACGTAATGACCGTTATAAATTCGTAGAATTTATCCCCTGTCTTATTCACCTGATGCTAGATGGCGAGGCTTTGTGCAAGTCCGTCTGGGTACCACCCACTGATCAGATATTTCAACCGCTAAAGAGCAATATTTAGTATTGTTCTACCGGTCTTCTGTTCCGAATTGAAATATGAGTGACCCACAGGCACATAACACCTTGATTCCCAAGGTGTTATCCGCATCGACGATGTGAGTGATGGTTAATATTATACCAAATTAAAACTTTTGATAAGTTTCATTTCTTTTCAGAGCTATTCCAAATTCAACCAATAAAACCTGTAAGTACGTTTTCTTATGTTTTAAACTATATTAGGGTTTTCTTTCAATCAATTCTTATTTCCTATTCTCATTCATTCGCTTTCCGTGCCTCGGACAGCACGTAAATCTCCATCCATTAGCTGAACCATTTGGTCGTATCAGGTTACTCTCTCATTATTATGAGAGTGAAAGAATAAAGTGTATTGTTGTTATTGTTAGTCTAGTCTTTGTATATACACCTATATACTATTAACGTATTAATTGTCCTTGAGTTAACTGACAGACCTTAGTCACACGCAGCCTTGAGGCGGACTGTCAATACCTGTATATATCTATTGAAAGATATCGAAATGAGATCATAGACAATTTTTTATATTTTGTATAGTTTTTAATATTCCTAATATAAAGTACAACTGCACACGACATTGTGCACTACAGTGCTAAATATTACCCGCGTATCGTTTACCTAACTAGTCTTCGTTAAGAATTAACGCTGGAAGGGAAATAAGATTTAAAAAAACATAACTTATATACTTAAGTCATTTTGAAATTGCCGTCAAGCTTATCCACCATTTAAAAAAACGTTTTTAAGTTCACGTTGAACTGAAGTTAAGGTTTTTGCGGATGACAGTGTAACGGGTACCTTAAAAATTTTTTTTTTATATTTTTATTATAATTGAAAAACATACAGTATACACCACATACATTATACAACAATTAATTCGTTTACACACCAATCAAGTTTCCACTTAAAACTAATTCATGCATTAAACAAGCAATTTAGTAAATTATAAATATTAATTATGAAGAATCAAACAGCTAACACACTGCAAACTAGTGAAATATATATATAATAAAAAAAAATTAATTAAAAATGGTAATGGAAATAAAATAAAAAATAACAATGGTTTTCTCTCGTCATAGATGTAGTCAGAAGTACACAGACACAAGTATTAGAAAGAATACGATCCGCTCGTATAAATGACGGTGTCACGTGGCTCGTTATAATCGGACTTAGTGGTACGGCGCTGGCGTTCACTGTGCTCATCGTTAAACTCTTGCTGCAAGTAAAGAATCATGTAAGTCAAGTGAATATTTATATTGGTACCTGGGTAATAAGCTCATTAACACTCTCTCTGTATCTCTCTGTATTTCACAAAGAAACATGACTGCGATAGCGAAGACTCTCAATCAAATCTCTGAAGAATAACCAAGAATATCTTTTTTTTTTATAGAACAGGAAGGCAGACGAGCATATGGGCCACCTGATGGTAAGTGGTCACCAAACGCCCTTGGACATTGGTACTGTAAGAAATGTTAACCATCGCTTACATCGCCAATGCGCCACCAACCTTGGGACCTAATATTTTATGTCCCTTGTGCCTGTAATTACACTGGCTCACTCACCCTTCAAACCGGAACACAACAATATCAAGTACTGCTGTTTTGCTGCAGAATGTCTGATGAGTGGGTGGTACCTACCCAGACGAGCTTGCACAAAGCTCTACCACCAGTAATATACATAGATATTATAGTGCAAGAGTGTGTGCGCAAACACAGGTGCACTCTCTATTTCCTAACTCTCATAATCCGATGAGACGGCAATCCGACACGACCGGACAGATCTGGCGCAGGACCAACGGCTTTACGTGCTTTCCGAAACACGGTAGTGTACACTCTTCCAAACTCCGGGCTGCTACTGATAACTTTCTGACAGAAAAACACAATAACTTTTTAATGGCCCGACCTGGGAATTGAACCCTGGACCTCCGGGTCTGCGGCCTTACATCAAGCCACTAGACCAACGAGGCAGTCGTTATATATATATTCTATGTAGGTATCTACGTTATATACATATACATCATTTACTTTACTTTTGTTGATTACTTTCGTTATACCGTAATCGTGGTTTATGATTACACGGTTTAGTAGTCAATCTGATTACATTCTGCCCAAGTCTGCGAATAATGTATTACCGTAATGTGTAAATATAAATATATATGCCGATTTTTAGTTGCAAACTAGCTCTACCCGCTGCTTGGCTCTTGTGTGTATTTTGGGATGGAAGTAACCTATATCATTATCGGATCGTATCATTTATTTATCTCTATTCAAAAAAACCTCGTCACATTTATAACATTAGTATGGTAACGGATCCACACAATTTAATAAAGCAATTTCTTATTTCAGCACACTTTGATTACACGATGAATTGGAAAAAGCAGAAAGTCCAAGGGCCGGTCGCCTTAAGGGTGACGGGCCCCATACATGGCGAAAACTCGTGTCTCGGACGAAATATCCGTTGCATTGTTATCTTTGGTATTTCATTGGCCGTTGCCGGCTTGTTGGTGACTATAACCATTTTATTAATTAGAGAATACGGTTGATGTAAACAAACTTGAATTTTTATTAGTTTTTTTTTTTAAACGATGTCTTTGTTTTGTTTGAAATATATAAATTTTACTATTTATTTTTTCTTTACCATGAACTTTTCCCTGTGATATCACCCGCGTTGATATGAATACACACGTTTCGTGCGTGTTTCAAACAGAAATTGATTTTTAATTTAGAATTTCTGTTATTGTTGTGTAATCTTAGCGCGTTTAAACATAAAACATATTCAGCACCAGCTTTAAAATAGCAATCTATACTAATATTATAAAGAAGTAAAGTTTGTGAGGTTGTAGGGGGTAATCTCTGGATCTACTGAACCGATTTTGAAAATTCTTCTACCAATAGACAGCCACATCATTTGTGAGTGTCATAGGCTATATATTAACCTGAAAAATGAAGATTTTTTTCATGGTAATGGTCATTTGCAAAGTAAGTAGGTGAAAAAACGGTCGAACGAACGCTGCCTTAACGATGTGAGATATATGATTGTGTTCTAGAGAAAAGTTCTAGAGCTTGACGATGCCTACAATAAAGAATTCGACAGCATATGTCTAAATTTTATATTTAAGTCACAAAAAGTAGTTTTTTATATTAAAAAAATAATTTAAATCGTTAGGTCATATTTTTTGGTCATATTATAAACAATTATGATTCTTATCAAGTGTTTAAAACAAAAGACTTATTCCCTTTTACTGCATATAACTAATTGGACGAATGGGTAAAAAGATAATACGACATAGGTATGGAAACGCGACCGTGTCGTTATCTATTAAGTGATATTTCTATTAGACAGTTTTTTCATTTTCATATACAAGAATCCATCAATCTATTTAGAAATAAATTGCTTTATTACCAAGGAAATTTTATTTAGATAAAATTTTATTTTTTGGTTACATAGTTCAAGAGATAATTTAAAATATCAAACTCGCGAGACAATTTTATTAACGTTCGGCCAATCGATCTCAAGTAAAAATGTTTACCATCCAACGAAGTGGGCACGGGTCAGTCTCAATTATTGCCAACATATTACATCCTCGACGTCATATTTTAAATGGGCAGGCAGTTTTTTTATATAAATGAATCCACGTAATTAGTGTTTTAATGAGATCTTATTTAATAATCATTTGTTTTTTTACAAAATATTTAAAGTAATTCACAGGCAATTATATATAATTCAGTGGAATTTATACTGTTACTGTATGTAAAATTGTCTAATAACAATTTCATAGGCAATTATAATACTACCTCTATTTGTTGGTACAGTTGTACAGCCAATGATTACCAAAGTAACTAAATAGGATTAATATTTTGTAATAATATTTAAAAGTTCTTAGAAAATTTACTAACGATTAACTGTATAAATAAGTTTACGCTTTTTTTATTTACAAGTAGGATAAAATACCGAAGTAAACTGCAACAATGCAGATCAGCTATTTTAAGTCACGACACTGACACCATTCTAGGTCATCGATCCCGAGACTTTTTGTGCATTTTATCGTTATTCCTCGTCTAATCACGTGAAAAAATTCAACCTATATTGTACGTAAAATATTTAAAATAAATGGGGTATAGTATACATAATATAACGTATAATATTATTCTAAGAGCCAAGAAGCCATGGCGGAAATAATTAAAAAAATGAACATTAACAAATAACAATATGGCGTCGTAATCGCCAAACTAAAAATGGCGTTAGTGTTCACATTGTGACAAGCACAAGACTTTATTTGTGTACGACATTGAATAATTTTCAATTAACAAACACTTCTTAGTTAGTTGAGTGTAGCGTCAAACATACCATTTGTGAATGTGCTAGTGGATGGAATAGTGAAAGTTAATAAATAGATGTATTTATGATAATTATATGGCGTGGCGATGACGCAGTTTCTACCACCAAATCTTCTTGCCCTATTCGCGGCACGGGATCCAATCCCCTATTTACCGCCAGCAGCAAAACTTCCCCATGAGAAGAAACAAAAAGGCTATGATGGAGTCGGCGCTTTTCTCCATATTTTCGAGGTTAGTAAAAATGCCGTGTCGCTGCGATCATTGCCTCATATAATCGATTTTAAATAAATAAAAAGTGAATAGTACGTTAAAAATTGCATAAATATTAAATATTGGTCTAATGCCTTCAATCGAGGCTTAAAAGATTAAGTGTTTAAATAATAAATACATAAATAATGCCTCAAGAGTGATACTTTTAGCGATTTGCGGTTTGCAGTTTGTATTTCTTGATTAAATACAAATGGCGTTATTTGTGTCTTATTTATAGTTCATATTCATAGCAAAGTTATATAAAAGTGGTTGAAAATTGTATGGTAGAAAACTAATAATGATTAAAAATTTATCTTTTTGTTAGCACCCGTCTGAAACACCTCCACCTACCAGAGTGGAGACAAGAGAAGAGAGACTTGAAAGACGAAGACGAGAGCGTGCTGAGCAGACTGCGTATAAATTGGAACAAGAAATAGCATTATGGGACCCCACAACCAATGCTCCGGCCACGGGCGATCCGTTCAAGACCTTGTTTGTTGCTAGAATAGTAAGTGAATACAAAATAGCTCTTTATATCTTAAATTGTTTTTTTAAAAGTAGTTTTCTTGTTTCTTGCAACTCATTTTACATATTTTTATTAATATCCTCATTTCGTCATTCATTTAGCATAGGCCTCTTTCTGTTTCCAAAGTTCTACTTTGTGAATATTATCCTTAAAAATTAATGATATTATTTTTAATAATACGAAATAGTGTTTTGTCTAATTCATGCCAATTTCTATTATAAAAATATATGTTCTTTATGTAGATGTTATATAAACACAGCAGTACTTTTGACAATTTTTTTATTTTTAATAGTTATCATACAATGTCAACATTCATAAAATACCTAAATGCACAATGCATAACGTCTTAGTTCCCAATAGTTTAGTTGTATAGCCTATTCCAACCACAAGAGAAATAAACCCAAATAAGCAACTTTGACACCGATATCATTGGTCACCAATATCAATTGGTACGATATCATTGGTTGAGATCTTGGGTAATCTAAGATGTTCACTATGGATTCGCGAAAAAACGACGATTTCAATGTCCGCGAATTTGTAATCGGAACCTCGAAAGTTAAATTAATGTAGTTATAACTAGTTAAGTGGAATAGTGTTGTATTATAAATTAAGGTAAATTAATCAAGAACTGTTTATATACAGCAGAACAATTAGAAAATCGCATGCAATTCGTAAATCTATGGTTTGTTTACCCTTATTTCTACTCCGATTGGAATAGGATATAGTGTTGAGTACATAATGCCCCTATTTAAGGACATTACACTTGTCCACTCATTTCGGTTCGTCAATTAAATGATTTCTACAATTTTAAGTATATATTTGTCTTCAATGTGTATTTTGTTTACAGAACTATGACACATCTGAATCCAAGCTTCGGAGAGAGTTTGAAGGATATGGAGTAATAAAGAAAGTATGTATCATCTTGTCTATTATTCTTATTTATAAAAATAATACAGTATTATGCAACATAGTTAAAAAGTTAAAGTTACTTAGGTAATGGTATAGGATTACATATCACCAGTGTGTGCGCAAACACAAATACTATCAAAACCCAATGGGACCGCAATCTCATCAGAGAGAGAGAGAGATATAGGGCTAGGGATTATGAGATTTCCAATACATATTTTTTTACAATTACAATACAATACACGTACATACTACAATACAGTAAGTTTTACAATAAGGGTTCCTTCTGGGCTGGCACGCTCCATCCTTGACCGTGACTATGCTTAAGATCAGGTAAGTCAACGGTCAAGCGCATGCTTATACACTGTAAAAAAAAAAATACAATTTACAATTACAATTTTTTAAAAAGAATGCTAGCAATGCCTTTTAAGGAATTATTAATATTCCTATAGACACCTCCAATTAGCATACAGCTTACATAGGCCCGTACATCAAGGCGTTATTGACGCTTAATATATGGGAGTGCAACATAGATACCTTGCCATCTCCGGTTACTATAGCCTGTGACCGATCGAACTATGAGACAATGGAGTATTTCTTTTAGCGACTAAAGTTGGCTATAATTCAGTGATTCATAACATCTTAACCCAACATTGTTGTCTCATTGGCAATGTAAAGCATTGATATTTTTACAGTACCTTGGTCTATGGGTGATAGTAACTTAAATCGCCCATTTACCAGTCTGCCTACCTAATTTTATTTAGACTAGTCACCGTCACAATAACAGCCATGCCCGTTATCCGGCTAGAAGGACCAACTTTAAAAAAAACTTGTAATTTGTTTCAGATTCATATGATATATAATAAAGATAATGGAAAACCAAGAGGATATGCTTTCATTGAATACGAACATGAGAGAGACATGCATTGTAAGTCGACCGGTTAATATTTAACTCGTAAACGTAACAAGGGAAGAAATATCGCTGGTATTATAAACTATATTCCACCTGGGTGTCAGGAGGGAGGAGGGGGGCACGTACCCTCCGTCTTTTTCTGTACCTTCTGACAATGTGTGTGTAAAACTTCATGATGGTCAGTTGAGTTGTTAATTATAACAAACTGACGTTAACATTTATAATATTAGTGAGGATGTCGTAGTCTATCAGCCATATTTCTTTATTGATTTATTTCATTTTATAATGTTCATATTTGTGAATTTCTTTTATCATGAATATGGAAAGTCGTAATATATTTAGATATTTGTAGTAAATAATTCACCCCGGGCCTCGTAGGTTGTGGTTTTCGTTTCATATTCTAGATTACTTTGGGCGTACAGACAGATGTTGAATATAAATGGATATTGAAGTTTTAATGTAGTTATGAAAAATTTCAATTTTATATAAATATTTTTGAGCTCTGACGCGACTTCCTTCGGGCTGTTAACTTTAGTCGGTCGCGTATATAAACTCCACTTTATTCAATGGCTTTTACACAGCAATACATAAAATTGTTGCATTCCGGTTTGAAAGATGAGCGAGCCAGTGTAACTACAGGACCAAGGGACATAAAATCTTATTTGCCAAAGTTGGTGGCACATTTGCGATGGAATGGTTAATATAGCTTACGGCATCAATGTGTATGGGCTATCGTGTTGATCACTTACCATCAGGTGGCCCATTGGCCCGTCTGCAATTTGCCTGTTATGAAAATGAATGTGGAGCGTCTGAAGAGAAGGCAGCTAGTCAGACTGAGCTTAGAGAATTGTGTTAAATTTTTTAGAATATATGTATACTATAATTATTTATTAGGGATTTTGAAAACATTTTTTTTATATATATATATTTTATTAACGGAAGAACTGGCAAGAATCTCTGTAGTTACTCTTTTCTATTACACAGATTATCAAATACAATTACTTTATGTATATTATATCCTACTTGGAAATTAACAAGGACTAACTCCATGCTTATTTTCATTTATATAATCTTGTATTGAGTAATATGCCTTCTAATGTGTTTTTTTGATATGTTTAAATTTATTAATAGACAAAGTTCAAGATAGTTGTGGAATCTTAGTATAGAAACAACCAGTGTGCCAAGAGAGAATATTCAATGGCAACTTTGTTGTTTAATATATATATGTATATAGATAAAGAAAATTAATATATAGAATAGGAAGGAGGACGAGCGTATGGGCCACCTGATGGTAAGTAGTCACCAACGCCCATAGACATTGGCACTGTAAGAAATTTTAACCGCTTACATCACCAATGCGCCACCAACCTTGGGAACTAAGATGGTATGTCAATTGTGCCTGTAATTACACTGGCTCACTCACCCTTCAAACCGGAACAACAATAACAAGTACTGCTGTTTTGCAGTAGAATATCTGGTGAGTGGGTGGTACCGACCCAGACGAGCTTGCACAAAACTCTACCACCAGTAATAAAGACAATTTTAATGTTTAGGTATTTTAGTACATTAGAATGAATATTTTTAATATATGATTAGAAGTAATTAATTAATGGTAAAATAGTGTTTTAATTTTAATTGATTTCTCAGAGTACGATCAAATATGTTATGTTCAAGTTGAAAGTTACATGCAAACGCCATGCAGTCGCCACAACTCATTTTGTAATATTGGAACTGTTCATTGGTCATGTCTAAATGTTGTGAACTTTAAAACGAAATCGAAATTTATAAATACTGTGGGGTTTTTTATGGGACGTGAGTTCTTTAACCATAGCAGATAAATTGTTGACGGGGGATATTATTTATATCAGCTGATATATAGTATTTTTGCCTTTGAGTCACCAATAATAAATAATTATTTTTAAATATCTATTTAAAAATAATCACCATTCGAGACCGCTTAGTAATAGAATAGCTTAGAGATTCACTCCCGGCGCCCCCTTTTTTTCCTCCCCATAATAACTCCATTATTAGAGCATTTGGCCTTGCATGTTTAAACCATAAATGTTTTCAACCACAAATATTGGCATCTCTTGTTACTGCCATCCACTGTCTTTAGAAACTTCTTTAACTCCACTCCAAGGTCAGCGGTGCTCATGATGTACAAGCCAGAAAGACCCGCTGTGTGAATAAAAGCTAATTTTTTTTAAAAGTAAATTAAATATATAATTTCAAATGGGGTTAGTTTACTAATTGATTAAATTCTAATAGATCAATTTATCTAAATATATTATGACAATTTGTTTTTTATATATTCTAAAGATTTTTAACAAAGTTAGGTTTATACGAACTCCTTGGAGGGTTTTTTTTTTAATGAGAAGATCACTTTCAAGCGTTTTTGTTTTTTTTTTTTTTTTAATAATAGTATCTGCTGTTTTGACGGGTGTTGATCGAAGTTCTTTTTGTGCTGTATGGGTGGGTACTGTCAGCAATAAAAAATTTTTATAGTATTTTGAATATTTTTCTTTCTGTGCGCTTTCAGTTTAAGCGAAAGTCTTAAGCGTAAATCTCATATGATATATAATTAATTTATGACACATTTTGCATTATATATTAAAGTGACACTTGACAGATATCATATGATAGCGTCAGCAAAAAAACTTTTTTTTTTTGATATTCGCGGTTTTTAAAGTCTGATATTTTTCGTTAAAAAAGAAACCCTCCGGGCAGTCGAGTGACGCGCCCAACGTACGTAAGTCGGTTGTTAAAGTATTGACTGTGATTAATAAGTGGCTTTTTCTATTCACACCACAGACCCAGCCGTTATGACTCAACACAATGTCGAGATAACCGGCGTTGTTTTATAGGTTTGTATGTGGTAAGCGATACGATACCAGCATACAACGTTCATAGACCGGTAAACGGAAATAGCTAAACGATATAAGAAATGACGATGTCGGGTTCTATTTTTTTTTTTTTTTTTTTGGAAATTTCTGTCGAAGGATTTCGATTATTGTTCCTTTGTTATTTTTTTTTTTTATTATTATTCAAATGTGTGACAAGTTAAGTGTTGGATTATAAAACGTCAATGTATAAAGATAAGTATGGAAGTTTATTTAGAAATTTTTATTCTCAAAGTTCGAGTCGTTTTTTTTTTTTTCTTGTTCACTTGGAGTATTATTGTAATTTTTTTTTTTGTTTTGTTATTAAATATGCGCAATGGAACGTAAGTAAAGCGCACCAGGTAAATGGTAATGTTAACGCCGCGTCGCTTCGCTGCGATTTAAAAAAAAAGTATATATATGTAAGTAAATAAAATATAAATAAATATATAATATATATAAATAAAATAATTCGGACGTTTATGTTGTGGGCGATACGAAGCGAGCGCCAATGGTAGGTATATAAAGTCAGTTATGTCAAATCACGTCTCGGCTCGGTCGGTAGGTATCATAGTAGGTATATGTGTATATGTCGCGAAATTGTTTCTTTTTTTTTTTTTTGAAAATTGAAAAAAAAAAACTTTTTCGGATCTCTTTAAATGTTGTCACTTGAAACGTTTGACGTTGCTCATTCCGTATTTAACGTGATATAAGCGACGTCGAGCGTTTTATAGATTTACATGGATTTTTTTTTTATTTTGGACTCTGAAATTGTACTAATCTGTCGAATGATTTCTATCCATGTGGATCTATTCATATCTGTTTAGAAATATTCCGCGCGGGCGACGTTTGTTTAAAAGTAGAAATAAATATATAAATATAGTAATCCATTCCCCCCCCCCCCATTATCCCTCTTCTATCTGAACGAAATAGGTTCCAGTATTTGACAATGGTGCTAAAAAATAATTTTATTAGCATAAATATCGATTTCAAACCTTTATCCCCTCCACTTGCCCACAGTTGCTATTTAAAAATAAATAACTTATAAAATAAAAATAAAAAGATGTCGCTCGTCCGGAAGTAAGTCGACAGATCGTTACATAGTGTCGGGCGATGTGTTCCAGCCGCGTACAAGCACGCCGACGGCAAGAAGATCGACGGGAAGCGCGTGCTGGTCGACGTGGAGCGAGCGCGGACCGTGAAGGGCTGGCTGCCGCGGCGACTCGGTGAGGGCGGCGACGCGTGACGGGTGACGGGTGACGTGTGACGTGAGGTGACGTGACGGGTGTGTGTGTGTGCGCAGGCGGCGGGCTGGGCGGCACGCGGCGCGGCGGCGCGGACGTCAACATCAAGCACTCGGGCCGCGAGGACAACGAGCGCGAGCGCGAGCGGTACCGCCTCGAGCAGCGCGAGCGCGACCGCGACGAGCGCCGCGAGCGCGACCGTGAGTGCCCGCCGACACACTGCACGCTGCACACTACACACGCTGCTATATATACAGCTTCACTTGACACAGAGATATACTATACACTATTCACATACATTCTATTCTACTCGCTAACAGCTCTGCTGCATCACACACCACAAACAGTTCTCGACTAACACATCTCTATATATAACACGACACTGTTACACTCGACTACTTATATACACTTTAGTTTCACTCACAAAGTTCCGATAACAACTGAATACGACGTCGATAAATGATATCGCGTCATTCAAGGTCAAAGTTGTTTAAAATTGCCTATACCCCTATTTCCTACTGTTTCCCGCCACAGAAAAGATACAGCACACCAAAACTCTCTGCTGAGACACTCGAGTTCATGAGGAAACGACGAGAACTACCATCGTTTTTGTCAGATAAGGCCTTAAACCGAACAATAAAAACGCTGACACGACCCGATCTCCGATGCTCCAATACCCGTGCCATCAAGGCTGCGATTGAGCAAAATCGGGGATCGAAAGTGTTCGCTCGCAAGTTTGGGAGGCTACGTCAAACAAAACTTAAAACTGAAAATGGTGGGGTCGTTACCTCTAGGCCTGAGATTGTCGGAGAAGTAGAGAGGTTCTATGGGCAGTTGTTCTCTTCAAGATCGGATAAACCTGTGGGAATCAGTATTGATGACCAGCGCGCCCCTCTTACGCGCTTTTACTCCGAGGAGCTCCCGGTCGTTGACCAAGGCGAGATTAGGGCGGCTCTAGAACAGCTAAAAAACAACAAAGCTCCGGGAGATGACAGAATCACAACAGAGTTGCTTAAGGCAGACTCGCCGGACGACTTGACGAGTTCCAGCCCCTAGAGCAAGCCGACTTTCGATCAGTCTACAGCACCGTGGACCATATCCATACTATTTGGCAGATTGTGCAGAAGACCGAAGAGTACAATCAGCCGCTGTGTATGGCATTTGTGGACTACGAGAAAGCCTTCGGCTCCATCGAAACCTGAGCAGTACTCGACTCATTGCAAAGATGTCATATCGATTGGAGATATATCAAGGTACTGGGATGTCTGTACAACGCCGCTACAATTACCGTCCACGTCCAGAACTGTAAGACGAAGGCGATCCAACTGCGCAGATGGGTGAGACAGGGGGATGTAATATCTCCGAAACTGTTCACCAACGCGTTGGAAGACGTTTTCAAGACGCCAGATTGGACTGGGTATGGAGTCAATGTAAACGGCGAGTACATCTCACACCTTCGATTTGCCGATGATATCGTCATCATAGCAGAGTCGCTGGAACAACTCACCGAAATGCTGCGTAGCCTAAGCGAGTTATCCCGGCGTGGCGGTCTCGGTAGGAACTTGGACAAGACCAAGGTCATGTTCAATAGGCATGTCGTGCCGGGACCGATATACGTCGAAGGGAAACCTCTCGAAGTTGTTAGGGAATATACCTACCTAGGACAGGTTATACTAGTCGGTAGGAACAACTCCGAGAAGGAAGCCGATCGAAGAATTCGCTTGGGATGGGCACCATTTGCCAACCTTCGTCAAGTCCTCACGTCGTCTATACCGCAATGTTTGAAGACGAAAGTCTTCAATCAATGCGTCTTACCTGCCATGACATACGGTGTCGAAACGTGGACACAAACTGCGGGACTAGTCCACAAATTCAAAGTCGCTCAGCGTGCTATGGAGCGAGCTATACTCGGAGTATCTTAAGGATAAGATCAGAAATGAGATTATCCTTCAACAGGCGAGCCCTAGAGTGGAGACCGCGGATCGGCAAAGCAGCGTAGGTTACCCTCCAGCCAGGTGGACCGATGACCTTAAGATGGTAGCGGGCACCGACTGGATGTGGGAAGCGGTGGACCAGGAGCTTTGGCGCACCTTGGGAAAGGCCTACGTTCAGCAGTGGACTGTTACGAAAGGCTGTTGATGATGATGATGATGATATTCCTATTATGGTTGGTATAGGCTATATAATACCTTGATACCTTGGTGGCAGGGCTTTGGACGAGCCCCTCTGGGTAGGTACCATCCACTCATCGTGTATGCTACAAACCAACCTTAAATAAAAAGAGAAACTAATGAAGTGATTGTGACAAATATAGTGTAAAATATATTCTCAATCTGTTGTTCATTGTCCACAGATAATAGATAACAAAATATACTATACAAGATTATTATTTACTTTACAGGTGGCCGACGTCGCAGTCGGTCTCGTTCTCGGCGACGTTCAGCGTCTCGCTCGCGCAGACGGGAACGCGAGAGGGAGAAGCGAGACGACGATACCGAGAGGTGAGTGCTTTGATATTTGTATCGTATCAATAGTAATTTTATTCGCGACTGCTGTTATGATGCAAGTGTTGAGTGATAAAACTCTTTATTTCATATATAAGTTGCCGACCGCGTGTTGGGGGGGGGGGGGTAATGTAAGGTTTAAAAAAGTAACCTGTAAGAGAGGACTCCTTAAGGTTCAAGAATTCTTTATACCTCATGTGGAGGAGAGCTACACATAACGGAAAACAAAAGACAAACTTAGATTAAAGATTTCTTTTAGAATTTAATTATTTCTCAGGAAAATATGCTTTATTATTATTGTAGTAAAATATCTAAACTGGCGTGTCCGCCCGCAGGCGCCGGCGGCGGTCGCGCTCGCGCTCCGAGCGGCGGCGCGAGCGGCGCGACCGCGACAAGGAGCGCGACAAGGACCGCGATAAGGACAAGAGGAGGAGGCGCGACAAGGACAGGAAGGAGCCCAAGGTCAAGCCCGAGGACATCAAGATCAAGGAGGAGCCGCAGGACGGTGAGTGCTCGCTGGCACCACGGCCCGTAGACGTCGGCCTCACAGCGTCTTACATCCTCACCCTTGTGCCAGTAGTTACACGAACTCACTCTTCTAGTGAGTGGGTGGTACGAGACGAGAACGTCTTAGCCAAATCCACTTAGTACTATAATAAATGTGTATTTCAATTAACAGATTATCCAGAGTTCAGCCTGCCGGCCCTCGACGTCCAAATCAAACAGGAGCCGAGCGAGGATGAGAATAAGTATAACCCTGAGGAAGCGAACGGCGACGATTATAACTATTAGACTACACACGAACTCACCCGAGGCGTCTGGCGGCCCACAGCCCACAGCCCATAGCCCACAGCCCACAGCCACTTAGTCCGATCTAGCCGAGTAGGTGTAGGATGCAAGTCTCTTGTATTCTCTCACTCTAATTACGTAGCTATTGAATATTATACGCGCACAGTTTCAACGTCTGTGCACTAATAGGAGATATGAACGGATCTTACTTACCATCACTCGATCACCTACCATTGTCATTTTAATTGATTTCGCGTAATTTAAAGGGACCATACGAAATGGCTGCGTTTCGTTTCAGCTGTATTGGACTGAATCCTTTCGCCAAAACATTATACGTGAAATGGAATTTTTTTTTCTTTCTCTACTAACTCGGGTAATTTCATTATTTATTGTCATAATATATATTAAGACTAGCCAACTGCGCGAGACATACTATAGTTGATAAATTTATTCGTAAAAGCAGACAGTATTCCCCCCCACTAGTAATCAGAGATTTTTTTTTTTTTTGCTAACTGTACTTTTCTACCCTGAGACAGGCCGTTGACAACAACTATTCGTATTGCTATCAACGTGTGTTTAAACAGCCTACAGGGGTAGTCTGATAATTCTATAACAGCACACACACAAAACTGTTAGAAAAAACTTTTCGTTTAGGATTATTAATAAAAATGTTATCTAAATAAATTGAAACTCGTTTCTCTTCGTCAAATTTCGTCTTTCGGTACAAGCTTGGGATTAACACAAACTAATATATATATATATTACTATATGATACTGAACGAACCACGAGTGTACAGTCAGCAGAAAACATTTGCCTTATTTTGACTTATTTAATGTATAACTAGAATCGAATACAAGTTATGTGTGTGTACATGCCGTACGACATACACACAGTACATAGACAAATATTATTACATAAATAGTTTTGACCGTAATCTATTATAGTCTACGGTGTTATTTTTCGTTTAGTTAACACGTCTTGACCAATGAGACGATGGGGTGAAGCCCGTTCAGACGTCACGGTGAGTTTGGGAATCCCCGAGTTTTAGACGATTAAGAAATAGTGATTTTTTATTTAAAAAAAAAAAAAAACACGGCCTTATTTATAAATGTTTAGCGGGTGAATGTTGAACATGTATTGGTCTCTCTCTCTGTCATCGTTAATTTGACATTAGACAGAAAAAGACAGTCTTAACTAATTCCCCTCAATAGCATTTGTAGGTGAAGTCGTTAACGTTCAAAGCAATTAATACCGATTCTCGTTAATTATGTTGTATGCAATATTTTTTGAACTAATTTGAAAAGACTAAAAATATTTATTTGATATTTAGGCGAAGATTGCAGGTATCACTGAGTTATCGTGTGCTTTTGTGTTTGTAATTGATCTCGTGTTAGAGAAGGATGGCATTGTGAGGAAAAGAGATGTGCTATAAACAGATTAGGCTCGATAATTCGGCGGGGATTCCCCGAGTTCGAACCAGCGGTCGTCACTTAAATCCACATATGCTCGCAACTCGGCTGGGTTTTATATGGCTATCCCTTTTCAACTCTCCACATTAGAATGAGAGAAGTATATTTATTCTCCTCAAATAAGTTGAGATTTGCGTGCAACAGAATCGATTCCATTGCGTAAAATGAACTTTTAGTTCTTAATATTAAAATGTCCTGTGTTCTAGATAAGGTGATAAAAAATATAATGATATAAAATTGCGTTTTTATTTAATAACCTAACCTTTTACATAACTAACCTAACCTAACCTTTTATAGCCGTGGAGTACCGGCTTAGAATAGTACTCCCCCAATTTCATCCCGTGGGTGTCGTAAGAGGCGACTGAGGGAAGGGGAAAGGGGGGATGGGCAGCAGCGTCCCCCCATAAGCATCTTACCCCCTACTGCGCTCGCCAACACGCCTGCCCAGCGTGGCGAGTATGGGCAAAACCTCTCAATGATAGATGCGCAAGAAAAAAGGCCCCCAGTTACCGGCAAGCCCGCTAGGCCCGACCAAGGTAGCGGTCGCGGTATCGGCAGGGCAGGGGGTGCAAAGAATCACCGGTTCATGGCAGGCTACCATAAAAGGCGACTAAATATGGCAACGTATAATGGACGCTCGTTAAGGCTGGACCATCACCTCGCCGAATTAGAAGTAGAGCTAAGTCGTATAAACTGGCATATACTGGGGTTATCTGAAGTCCGAAGACAGGGGGAGGACACGATAACTCTAGAGTCCGGTAACTTACTCTACTTCCGCGAAGGTGATAACCTCTCCCAGGGTGGTGTCGGTTTTCTGGTCAAAAAGGATCTCATTAGCAGCATTGTGGAAATCAGTAGTGTGTCGAACCGGGTAGCGTACCTTGTCCTAAAACTCTCCGACAGATACTCTCTGAAGGTCGTACAGGTATATGCGCCAACTTCGGCATACTCTGATGATGTGGTCGAAGCGATGTACGAGGACATCGCAAAGGCCCTCAACAACACCTCGAAGGCCCACTACAATGTTGTTATGGGAGACTTTAATGCTAAAGTGGGAGTACATAATAGCGGTGAATCGAAAGTTGGACCTTACGGCTTGGGCTGCAGAAATCACAGGGGGCAAATGCTGGTAAACTTTCTCGAAGCGCAGGGGCTCTTTTTGATGAATTCTTTCTTTCAAAAGAAGCCCCAGAGGAGGTGGACCTGGCGAAGCCCCGATAACGTGACAAGGAACGAGATAGATTTTATCATTTCGAATAAAAGGCACATATTTAGAGATGTCTCAGTGATCAACAGGTTTAATACCGGAAGTGATCACCGCTTGGTTCGAGGCACTCTAGATATCGACTTTAAAGCTGAAAGATCGCGAATGATGAGGTCTACTCTCCGACCTACCATGCTCCAAGCTGCTCAAGGTGCCGAAAAGTTCCAAATGGAACTTCAAAATCGATTTGCCGCGTTGGAAACCGTAAGCAGTATTGATGAGAAAACCGACACGCTGGTCAAAATACTGCAAAACACATCCCGCAAGTGTTTTCCGCCACAGAAAAGAGACAACGCACCAAAACTCTCTGCTGAGACACTCGAGCTCATGAGGAAACGACGAGAACTACCATCGTTTTTGTCAGATAAGGCCTTAAACCGAAAAATAAAAACGCTGACGCGACGCGATCTCCGATGCTCCAACACCCGTGCCATCAAGGCTGCGATTGAGCAAAATCGGGGATCGAAAGTGTTCGCTCGCAAGTTTGGGAGGCCGCGTCTGACAAAACTTAAAACTGAAAATGGTGGGGTCGTTACCTCTAGGCCTGAGATTGTCGGAGAAGTAGAGAGGTTTTATGGGCAGTTGTTCTCTTCAAGATCGGATAAACCTGTGGGAATCAGTCCTGATGACCAGCGCGCCCCTCTTACGCGCCATTACTCCGAGGAGCTCCCGGTCGTTGACCAAGGCGAGATTAGGGCGGCTCTAGAACAGCTTAAAAACAACAAAGCTCCGGGAGATGACGGAATCACAACAGAGTTGCTTAAGGCAGGCGGGACTCCGGTCCTGAAAGAGCTAGCAAGCCTCTTTAATTCCGTCATCCAACATGGCAAGACCCCGGAAACGTGGAGCGGGAGTGAGGTGGTACTGTTTTTCAAGAAAGGTGATAAAACCCTCTTGAAAAACTACAGACCAATCTCTCTCCTGAGTCACGTGTATAAGCTGTTCTCAAGAGTCGTCACGAACCGTCTCGCCAGACGACTTGACGAGTTCCAGCCCCCAGAGCAAGCCGGCTTTCGATCAGGCTACAGCACCGTGGACCACATTCATACTGTTCGGCAGATTGTGCAGAAGACCGAAGAGTACAATCAGCCGCTGTGTATGGCATTTGTGGACTACGAGAAAGCCTTTGACTCCATCGAAACCTGGGCAGTGCTCGACTCATTGCAGAGATGTCATATCGACTGGAGATACATCGAGGTACTGAGGTGTCTATACAACGCCGCTACAATGGAAACCGAATGGAATGGTGCCGAAACGTGGACACTAACTGCGGGACTAGTCCACAAATTCAAAGTCGCTCAGCGTGCTATGGAGCGAGCTATGCTCGGAGTATCTTTGAAGGATAAGATCAGAAATGAGATTATCCGGAAAAGAACCGGAGTCACCGACATAGCTTGCAAAATTAGTAGGCTGAAGTGGCAGTGGGCTGGTCACGTATGTCGTAGGACCGATGGCCGTTGGAGCAGACGAGTCTTAGAGTGGAGACCGCGGATCGGCAAACGCAGCGTAGGGCGCCCTCCAGCCAGGTGGACCGATGACCTTAAGAAGGTGGCGGGCACCGACTGGATGCGGAAGGCGGAGGACAGGGAGCTTTGGCGCACCTTGGGAGAGGCCTATGTTCAGCAGTGGACAAAATGATTGGCTGTTGATTGATTTGATTGATTGAACCTTTTATAGAATAGGAAGGTGGACGATCATATGGGCCACCTGATGGTAAGTGGTCACAAACGCCCTTAGACATTGGCACTGTAAGAAATGTTAACCATCGCTTACATCGCCAATGCGCCACCAACCTTGAGAACTAAGATGGCTCACTCACCCTTCAAACCGGAACACAACAATACCAAGCACGGCTGTTTTGCGGTAGAATATCTGATGAGTGGGTGGTACCTACCCAGGCGAGCTTGCGCAAAGCTCTACCACCAGTAAATAGCAACACTACTGTTGATGTAAGACAGTGGCGTGCATCAGAATGACTGTACAAAAACCCAGATCAGCTTTATAATACTACCAGCCTTTAGTACCTTTGTTTAAATATTTGGTACTTAAATCTTAAAAAAAAAAAAAAACTAAAATGGTCGGTCTTTCTGACGTTACGATGAAAACGTATTGTGTAATTATTTTTACACAATCATTTGGTATCTTAATATATTTATTTATTAGATCACTAATTCAGAAGATAAATATTAGCGAAATAAAAAAAATGTAAAGCGGAAATATAAATGGTCATCGTGGCGTCAGAACGTAGACAGAGAAACTAATAGACGTAATGACGGTTTTCTCCTCACTTACACAAGAAAGAGAACGAAAATTACGTTACCTATGGTTTAGACAGAGATAGAATTATCAAATCTTTTGTCCCTTATCGCGTAACCTGTTTTGGTGTTTGTTTCGCTACTCAGTAGCAAAACAAACTTGACAATTGGTGCGTTAATTGTGTTGTTTGTTCAATTTTCGCTTATTTTTATGTTAAAAAACGATTCTGATCCAGTGAAAAGGCCGAGAAACAATCCTTATATCATATCGAAGATTATACAATGGTGCATTGTCGCATTATTTCATGTTAAAGCGATAGCAAGAAGAAAATTGCCGACGTGTGTATTCACGCGTAAGTATGACTGTTTTGTCCCTAAATATAGATTCCCAGTGATAATTATGTATGCTATAGCATGATGGAAGGTTATGTCGTCTTAAAATCCTGAAAATAATAGGTTTTGTCGAGTTTTTATCATTCATAACCTATAATTGTTTATCAGGTAAATGTTACCAATGTCAGCGAAAAAATACCCCGATTTTCGATGAAAAAAAATTGACTCGACAATGTAAACAAATAAAGACGGAGTCTAATAAAAGCCTATAATGCTTCTTTATAATTTTAAGTTAGTGATTATATTTAAGTTGAGATTGAAGTATTACACATCTGACATGATAGAATGACTAAAATACCTGTGAGTACTTATTAATAATATAGCTAAGTTTATCGTTAGTTTTCCAAGCGATCCAGACCTACGTAAAAAATGGATCGAAGCAACTGGAAGAAAAGATTGGACTCCCGCAATATATTCTAAAATATGTAGCAATCATTTCCCAGAAAAATTGCTACTAAAAAACAAAAACAAAACAGTTTTGCATCCTGATGCGGTACCAAATGCTGTAAGAAATTATTAAAATATAATATTTAATTTTTTTATTATTATTATATTTTGATTTGCGTAATATGTTAAAACATGTAAATGCACTAAACTACTGCCAGCCTACTAGCCTCTCCTACAACGTGCCACATATCGTGTGCTGTGCTAGTGTGGTGTTACAGCACAACATATTAAATATCTAGTGAGTAATAGTGCAAAAACTTATCAAAAATATTACACCCCGTCTTATTGCCTCTATTGGTGACAGGAGGGCTGGTTAATTTTTCGCCCAGAGGGCGTTCAAAGGAGAAATGCTGCTTACATTCTTGCCACCATTCTTCGCGATCATTATTTGTACAGTAACTATATTTAATTTTTATTTGCATTTATTTAAGGCATATAATATGTATATAATTATGTAATTATTACTGTATGTCATATTGGTAATTTTAAATAAATAAAAAAACATTTCGTTTTGTTTTAAATCCTAAAAATATTTTTTCCCGAAACAGGGAAATGCAGTTACTATGGCAGCATTATACACACACACTGACAAACTATCTCTGTCTCAATCGCGGTTTCACGACCCCTTGGTCTATTTGTTTCTCTGTCTACGCGTCAGAATTACCCGCCATTTTAATTTTTTTTTTAAATGATTTTTGTACCAAATATTTAAACAGGTACTAAAGCTTATATATGTTACTGTAGTCATTTTGATGCACGCCTTGGCAGGTTGTACCTGAACGCAGCTCTCGCTGTACGATAGTCACTTTTGGTTATAAAGTGTAAATTTATTTATTATTCTATTAGTTAGTGTTTACAACAGTACGCTATTTACGTGTCGTCATAGTTAAATGACACGGACACGTAACCTCGTGGCGGACTGTCAATACTTGAAAGATGGAATGAGACCATAGACAATTTAGTAATTTTTAAAGATTAAGACATATTCTTAACTTAAAAAGGCAATGCAGAACCATATTTGTGCCTAGGCCTATGCCAGACCTCTCTCACTAGTACGCCGCCATAAACTCATATATAAAGAAGAAATAAAAGCATCTTGCTTTTGAGAAAAATGTCTGTTCGTGGGCATATACGTGTGCGTGCGTGTTTTTATCTACGTATGTGTGTCAAAAACTATTATAAGAATAACGAACGCAAGAAAATATAACATTTATTTCATCACAATCATTCTCGACAACAAAACTCCTCGTAGCGCAGCCCATTAATGTGGTTCGCATCGATGACGTCACAAACGGACGCGAAGTCCTCTTTACTCCTGTACTTAAAAAAAACCCTCTCAGACTTCCACTTGGACGCGAACTGTTCGTCCGTGAAAAACGGTTCCTGTGTCTGGATGTCCAGCGTGCTACTTTGGAACGGTAACACTAACCTGGGAAATAAAAAAGTTATTTATAGTCTATTCCAACCACAAGAGTAAAGACAAACAGACGACTTCGACCTTGAATTGACGCGATATCATTGGTCGAGATCTATAATCTATGGTATTCACTATGGATTATGGAAATGAAATTTAATGTCGACGAATTTGTTATCGGGATTTTGTGTATATATAAAGAAATATTCATCGAGATAGAGATTTGCCAATGGACATACAATTATATTTATAGTAAATTAGCAAGTTATCCCAGCGAGCTGAGACCTCATTTCAAAGAAGTTGGGAGTTTATGCCAAAAAATGAGGTCTCAGCTCGCCACGAACGCGGGTTGGTATATTGGAGTGGAGTGGAGTATATTGGATACATGTAATATTTTCATTCGAATCATGAAGATTTTCTTTGTCGAGCCCGAGATGAATTAATAGTTACGATTAAAATTCACGTGTTTTAACAATTGGGCAATTACGATTTGTTTATTACTCACGTGTATATATATAGTATATAAAATATACACCTTGTAGCGTGTAGAAACATCCGGTGGGGGGCGGTGTCTTTCCGGTCGCTGTACGTGTAGTCGCCGAGGATCGTGTGACCGACAGACATACAGTGCACCCGCAACTGGTGGGGGCGACCTGAACCAGAGATCAGACGGCATTACATATGAGCCAATCGAAAATAGTTCAATAGCTTCATATATCAACCAAGGTACGGGTGGAGGATTTTCAGCAATAAGTCTCACCCGTGATGGGCTTGAGCAGCACCACGGTGGCGGGCTGGCCGGCGTACGCGCCCGCCTCCAGCGCCAGCAGCCGCGTGTGCGCCCCCCGCGCCGCGCCCGCCCCCGCACCCCCCGCGCCGCCCTCCCTCACCGCCAACATCTTGTGGGCGCCGTCCGCTGCTTGATCTACTCCTGAAAAATTACGCGTAAATAGACTATTACCTGCTACTTTATGAATTTCATAATATTAATGTATTTTCGATTACTTCAAAAAATAGATACGCTTTATCCTATTTCTTGAAATACGAAATGTATTATTAGGTATTATTCTTCCATTTTCGTTACAATCCGTCCGAAAGAACGTGGGAAAGCTTCTAACCATCGCAACATTCTTACTGATGGTGTTACTGATACCCCCCAAACCTCACACCCTCTTCTATAATGGAAATACTAGAGGCACATTACTGGTGGTAGAGCTTTGTGCAAGCTCGTCTGGGTAGGTACCACCCACTTATTAGATATCCTACCGCAAAACAGCAGTACTTGGTATTGTTGTGTTCCGATTTGAAAAGTGAGTGAGCCAGTGTAATTACAGGCACATGGGACATAAAATCTTAGGTCCCAAGGTTGGTGGCGCATTGGCGATGTAAGCGACGGTTAACATTTCTTACAGTACCAATGTCCAAGGGCGTTTGGTGACTTACCATCAGGTGGCCCATATGCTCGTCCGCCTTCCTGTTGTATAAAAAAAAAATTTGGTGGACATACCGAAGACCAGAACGCTTTGCGAACTGCTTTATAATGTGCACAGCAAAGTTTGGACTCGCTGCCGGCATCAGTACTCCCGGGCACGTACAAACTAAAAGTCAAACCTGAAGTGAACCGCCACTAAATAGCTTCGCTCGCTCCATCGTCGACTACATCTTGAGATGAACAGTCTAGGAGCGAACCAATTACTCACCAATAGCGTATTTAATATCAGCCACTTCAAACTGGAGATGCCGTCGCAAAACAGCCATGTAATATTTCCTCGTCAGCCTCTTCTCAAAGAGTCTCCCAGCCCTAGCAGCTGCCTGTTTCGTCTTGGCTATACAAAGAACGCCACTGGTTGAATAATCGAGACGTTGGGCGAAATGTAAGGGGTTCGATGATGTTGAGAGGTGCGAGTCGTGTGATGCGATGTGGCAAGCTACTGTGTTCTGGAAATTCAATGAAATATCAAACGATATGGTAGGATGAAAGTAAAATATTGAAGTGGACGGTTATTGACTACAGAAATATGTTTTTTTTTATAGAATAGGAAGGCGGACGAGCGTATGGGCCACCTGATGGTAAGTGGTCACCAAACGCCCTTAGACATTGCCACTGTAAGAAATGTTAGCCATCGCTTACATCGCCAATGCGCCACCAACCTTGGAAATAAAGATGTTATGTCCCTTGTGCCTGTAATTACACTGGCTCACTCACCCTTCAAACCGGAACACAACAATACCAAGTACTGCTGTTTTGCGGTAGAATATCTGATGAGTGGGTGGTACCTACCCAGACGAGCTTGCACAAAGCCCTACCAGTAAGTGGTGTTTAATAACATAATATATAGAAATGAAGTATATAGTATACGCGCCACACATGTGGGAGTAAAGAGAGGCGGCGAAACATGACGTCATAACAGAGTGTCGGCCATGTGTCGTGCCTGTATACCACTCCGTCCACTACCGTCTGTTCTACCTGTTCTCCTGTCTAATTGGCTATTTTTCATCGAGAATGGATGACATATCCAAAATACGTGAGGACAACAGCTATAAAATTTTAATCCTAGTAATGTAACTCGATTTACTAGATGTGTGTTTTTTTTTTACATAAAACCAATTTAATGTTAAAGCTTCTATAAATTTATATTTAGGGTAATTTCATGATGGTAAGAAAACTATATACATTCGTTTAGACTCAGCACACAGTCATTTAGTCATAAAACCCATGAAATTTAAAAATCAACTATATAAGCAGTAAGACTTGTATCCAGATATGTAAAAAAAAAACAATGTCAACGTCAAACTAAGCAATAACAACAAAAATATAACCTAAAATGTATTTGTTTGATCTCAATACGAATTGAATTTATATTTAGGTAGGTACTTGCTTAACAACTTAAAGCTCGCTTACCTTTTCATTCTCATTATTTGAGTTTATGTACATATCAAACGGTTTATTGACTATAATATAGTCATCATCTTCGTAAATCTTTTCGACAGCCATATTAATTACTCACAAATCCAAATAAAAAAAAGTTAAAAGTGTAAAAAAGTATAACTCTTGGGATTCAGCTTTTCAATTTTTATGCTTGTTACAAAATTTGAGACCCTTGGACATAAATGCAAAAGGAGAGTTTGGAACCCCGTCTGTATAGCTCTATCTAGAGAAGCGTTCAGTAATTCCTCCAAGTGCATTTTGTCCTGGGCTTTATATTCATATATTTTTATAATTTCACATTTAAATAGAGTTACTTCTAGCAGTATTTGAAAAATATCAAATGAGGCTTACTTTTTTTTTAATAACAATTATGTTTGTCTCAAAAAGTTTTTATATATTTTTGAACGTCAAAAGTTAAAGTTCTTAAAATTAAAAAATACCTATGGTAGACTGCGTTATTTAAATGCTATTATAATATTTAAACTAAGGACGAAAAAATTAAAATATTAGAAAGTAGAAACCTATGCTTTACTACTTTTAATGGTTTGAAACAAATCTACTGTAATAAAAAATATGAAATGAAATATATTTTATCTGACTTGGGCAAAATGTAATCAGATTAATAATTAACAATTTCAATATGTAAGACAAGTGAATGCCCCAGAGCATCCTCGCACGTTCTCTTCAGAATAAATCAAAGTTAATTCATCTGATTACATTTGTCCAAGTCTGTATTTTAATAATCTTTGTGTTCTTTTTATGCTGTAATTTAGTAATGTATACGCTAATAAGTCTATACACTTTAGACACTGGATTATACATTGCACAAAACAAAGTGGCGTTGTAAACTGGCAACACTTATTAAACGCCAAAGACCTAAGTCCTAACGTCATTCTCATATATGACAAAGGATGCATTATTGCAACTTGCAAGAGGACGCTAAACTTTTTCACGAAAAACAATAGAATCAATATTTTTTTAAACATAAATAAATATTATCTAAAGAAAGTTAAGGAAGTTATTAAAACATAGAAATGGAGGAATTATGCACAGCCTGTTTATGTTCAGGGCGTTATTTGTTTTACATCGAAGGGACCGATCTGCAACAACCTTATATTCAAATATTAAATGAAATTTCTGTAAGTTTCGTAAACTGTAATGGTATATTGCGAATAAGATATATATCTCAATTAAAGGACTCTCTAATTAATAAATTACTTCTTATATTATGATACTTTGGAATGTTTTCATTATTTTTAATATATTTCGGAACATAAAAATATTTTATGCGGTAATAAGATTCCGAAGTGTCTATTTTTTTTTAACAATGATTAAACTCTCCCAATTTTAAAGACACCAATGATTTATTACTAAAAATTATATTAACAATATCCCTATATATTATTAAACAGTCCCCCGCCGCGTTTGTCTAAACCCGTTAAACTCTTAAACTACCGAACAGATTTTTATACGATTTTCACCAATGGACAGAGTGATTCATAAGAAAGGTTTAGGTGTATGATCCATTATGGTTTTATGTAAATTGGCTGAAATATAACGATGATTGTTAAAGATCACGACTGGTAGTTTTACTGGACTGCGACGCGTAAAGTTATACTTATATTATGTATTACGATATAAATGTTTCATCTAGCCTCTTTTTTGACTCGTACAGAGATGTGTCGTGCTAGTTATCACATAAAATCTTCAAAAGTTTGGTCTCATAATAGCCATTTTTCATCTTGTTCCAAATCATATAGTATTTAATAAGTCGTAACCATTATGTATTAGATTTCAGAGGACATGTTGTCCGTTAGCATCCGTATTTGCTGGGAGTGTAAGGCCACGTTACATCGCTTTTTAAAGTTCAAGAGGCAAGCACAATACTGCTATAGAGAACTACTGAATTATGTGAGTTATCATTATTATATGTTATTCAGGCTTTGTGTTAGCTTGGATAGGTACCACCCACTCATCAGATATTCTACCGTAAAACAGCAGTACTTAGTATTTTTGTGTTCGGGTTTGAAGGGTGATTGAGCCAGTTTTCAGCTAAGAATTTTTAATATTTCTTACATAGTCAATGTTTATGTGGTGGTCACCACTTAACATCAGCTATTCTGTAAAAAGAATAAAAAATTATTAGTTAAATGCAACGGCGAATTGGGCATTTATTATAGTAAGCAGCTAACACACTCACTGATAAATATTTAAATAAGCATAAGTAAATATTGTAAATAATTTTGGTTCCCTCAAATTTCTTTATTAGGGTAAAATATCATCATTTTAAATAAATTTATGCAAAATCTCAATACCCTCTCCTACTGTGGTGTGTTCATGTAATTAATATGTGTAATTTCTTAATTACAGAATTCAACAGACTTCAAAAATGGTATAAAAAAGCCTCCTAAGTTACAAATACATTCCGTACACAGTATTAGTTATCCGGAGAGTGAAATTAAAGTTGAAATCGATGATCTTAATGTTAAAGATGAGATAACGGACAACGATGAAACACACTATGAGCCGGAGACGTTTGTAAATGATTTAGTTGTAGACGACGATGTTAAAAATAAGAAAGTTAAAAAGGTAAGTCTATAAGATATTAAATTATAAGAGGTTTATACTTAGTGTTCTATGAAACAGTAATTTGAAGAAAGCATTACTGGTAATGATCTTTCTAAGAAGGAATAAATGTGTTATAAGGGTAAATACATTATAAAATTAATTTTTATTCCTAAATTTAACAAGTTAAATTGTTGCAGCGTCTTGTACTAGCCCGTTTTATTTAGGTACCACCCACTCAATATGTATGGTTTGGGCTTGAGTGAACTAATGTAACTACAGACACAAGGGACAAATATCTTAGCTCCCATAATTTGTGGTGTATTGGCTATGAATATGGTTAATATTTCCCTCAGTGTCAATGTCAGCAGGTGGACCATTATCTGCCAGTCTGTTTAATTATAAGAAACACTTAATTTATCTTTTATCATTTGACAGATAACAAAAAAGAAAACAAAACAAAAAGTCAAGTTAAAAAAGAAGAATTTAGAAGTAAAGAAGACAATAAAAGTAGCGAGTGATGTTGAACCAGAGTGCCTTGACAGTGAGACGGAGAGCAAGAAGTGGTTTGTGAATGAGACTGATGAGTTTAAATGTAAGGACTGTGGGACGATGTTCAAAAATGAGGCGGAGTTACAGGGCCATGTGGAGAGCGAACATACAGTTGAGGTACGAATCACACAATGCCTATGCAGCATCAGCTATTATAAGGTAAACTGCCTAATGGGCCACCTGATGGTAAGTGGACACCACCGATACACATTGTTACCATCTCTTACATCCAATGCATGACCAACCTTGGGAACTAAGGTGTCCCTTGTGCCTATAGTTACACTGACTCACCCTACAAACCGGAACACAACAATACTTAAGTGTTGCTGTGTGTCGGTAGAAAATCTGATGAGTGAGTGGTATCTATCCAGACGGATAGACAATTGATATAAAGTGAAATCAGGATAATGTTCTAATCCACATATCAATACAGCACATATTCATTCCTTTGTTCCCGCTGTTCCAGGAGACGGCTCAGAAGAACGGCGTGAGACCGCGCAGCAAGGAGCAGCTCCCAGAGAAGCCGCAGTGTGTCGAGTGCGGGAAGATCTTCAGCTCACGGAAGACGTACAGATATCATCTCAAGTTAGTCCGTCTTGATATAAATGTGTCTCAGGTCAATGGGTGGTAAGTGGTCACCCCTCATAGACATTGAATATAAGCGGTTAAACATAGAGGGCTCTTATAAGGAATATCCATGAGTTGTGGTCCGTTGTGGAAGATACTATTATTATTATTATTTATTTATTTCATGATTTCATAATATATTTGCTTGTGTGTTTGGGTGATTAGTATAAAATATCCTATATCCTTGGGGTTGAAAGTTGCTTCATATAAAATTTCATCAAAATCGGTTTATTAATAATTTAAGTGCGATTTGATCGACTACTAACGCCATCTATCGGCAGCATGTGTAATTACAACTTATAAATATTTTTATTATATATATTACAGCGTACTGCACAAAGGACAGAACCGATATCCGTGCCCGAGATGTGGGAAAGTCTACCAGTGGAAGTCGAACCTGGGACGGCATATGAGGAGTCACAAGGTAAGTGAGAAATGTGTGTGTGTTATGATCTTCAAACCAGTTGTGGAGGCGTTTGCTCAGTTGTGTCGAGCAACGTTGAAACTAATAATCAAATCCAATGTATTTTATTGAAGTACACCTTACAATAAAGAGCTTTTGATTATCAATATTTTAGCTCTACAACTGTGTCGTAAAGCAGTCTGTAATGAAAAGAAACTGTTGTTTCTGATCAGTCCTGCGTTGAAAAAACACAAACGATATACCTGATGGTAAATATGTGGTCACCATCGTTGACACCTGCAATATAAGAGTAGTTGCTAATGAATTCCCAAAATAAAGCGATCAAAATACTGGATCAATGTAAACCGGACATTCACTCTATTCGATAAACGGCTCAAGACAGCCTGCCCTGTGTCCCGCAGGCGCGCGACTCGGGCGAGCTGCACTGCCGCACGTGCGACAAGCGCTTCGCGTCCGTCGCCACCTACCGGCAGCACCTGCGGGTGTCGCGCAGGCACGTCGCCGAGACCGACTTCACGTGAGTCACACACACACACACGCAGGCACGTCGCCGAGACCGACTTCACGTGAGTCACACACACACGCACGCACGTCGCCGAGACCGACTTCACGTGAGTCACGCGCACACACACGCAGGCACGTCGCCGAGACCGACTTCACGTGAGTCACACACACACACACGCAGGCACGTCGCCGAGACCGACTTCACGTGAGTCACACACACACGCACGCACGTCGCCGAGACCGACTTCACGTGAGTCACGCGCACACACACGCAGGCACGTCGCCGAGACCGACTTCACGTGAGTCACACACACACGCAGGCACGTCGCCGAGACCGACTTCACGTGAGTCACACACACACACGCAGGCACGGCGCCGAGACCGACTTCACGTGAGTCACACACACACACGCAGGCACGGCGCCGAGACCGACTTCACGTGAGTCACGCGCACACACACGCAGGCACGTCGCCGAGACAGACTTCACGTGAGTCACGCGCACACACACGCAGGCACGTCGCCGAGACCGACTTCACGTGAGTCACGCGCACACACACGCAGGCACGTCGCCGAGACCGACTTCACGTGAGTCACGCGCACACACACGCAGGCACGTCGCCGAGACCGACTTCACGTGAGTCACACACACACGCAGGCACGTCGCCGAGACCGACTTCACGTGAGTCACACACACACACGCAGGCACGGCGCCGAGACCGACTTCACGTGAGTCACGCGCACTCACACGCAGGCACGTCGCCGAGACCGACTTCACGTGAGTCACGCGCACACACACGCAGGCACGTCGCCGAGACCGACTTCACGTGAGTCACGCGCACACACACGCAGGCACGTCGCCGAGACAGACTTCACGTGAGTCACGCGCACACACACGCAGGCACGTCGCCGAGACCGACTTCACGTGAGTCACGCGCACACACACGCAGGCACGTCGCCGAGACCGACTTCACGTGAGTCACACACACACACACGCAGGCACGTCGCCGAGACCGACTTCACGTGAGTCACACACACACACACGCAGGCACGTCGCCGAGACCGACTTCACGTGAGTCACACACACACGCACGCACGTCGCCGAGACCGACTTCACGTGAGTCACGCGCACACACACGCAGGCACGTCGCCGAGACCGACTTCACGTGAGTCACACACACACGCAGGCACGTCGCCGAGACCGACTTCACGTGAGTCACACACACACACACGCAGGCACGTCGCCGAGACCGACTTCACGTGAGTCACACACACACGCACGCACGTCGCCGAGACCGACTTCACGTGAGTCACGCGCACACACACGCAGGCACGTCGCCGAGACCGACTTCACGTGAGTCACACACACACGCAGGCACGTCGCCGAGACCGACTTCACGTGAGTCACGCGCACACACACGCAGGCACGTCGCCGAGACCGACTTCACGTGAGTCACACACACACGCACGCACGTCGCCGAGACCGACTTCACGTGAGTCACGCGCACACACACGCAGGCACGTCGCCGAGACCGACTTCACGTGAGTCACACACACACGCAGGCACGTCGCCGAGACCGACTTCACGTGAGTCACACACACACACACGCAGGCACGTCGCCGAGACCGACTTCACGTGAGTCACACACACACGCACGCACGTCGCCGAGACCGACTTCACGTGAGTCACGCGCACACACACGCAGGCACGTCGCCGAGACCGACTTCACGTGAGTCACACACACACGCAGGCACGTCGCCGAGACCGACTTCACGTGAGTCACGCGCACACACACGCAGGCACGTCGCCGAGACCGACTTCACGTGAGTCACGCGCACACACACGCAGGCACGTCGCCGAGACAGACTTCACGTGAGTCACGCGCACACACACGCAGGCACGTCGCCGAGACCGACTTCACGTGAGTCACGCGCACACACACGCAGGCACGTCGCCGAGACCGACTTCACGTGAGTCACACACACACACACGCAGGCACGTCGCCGAGACCGACTTCACGTGAGTCACACACACACACACGCAGGCACGTCGCCGAGACCGACTTCACGTGAGTCACACACACACGCACGCACGTCGCCGAGACCGACTTCACGTGAGTCACGCGCACACACACGCAGGCACGTCGCCGAGACCGACTTCACGTGAGTCACGCGCACACACACGCAGGCACGTCGCCGAGACAGACTTCACGTGAGTCACGCGCACACACACGCAGGCACGTCGCCGAGACCGACTTCACGTGAGTCACGCGCACACACACGCAGGCACGTCGCCGAGACCGACTTCACGTGAGTCACGCGCACACACACGCAGGCACGTCGCCGAGACCGACTTCACGTGAGTCACGCGCACACACACGCAGGCACGTCGCCGAGACAGACTTCACGTGAGTCACGCGGACACACACGCAGGCACGTCGCCGAGACCGACTTCACGTGAGTCACGCACACACACACGCAGGCACGTCGCCGAGACCGACTTCACGTGAGTCACGCGCACACACACGCAGGCACGTCGCCGAGACCGACTTCACGTGAGTCACGCGCACACACACGCAGGCACGTCGCCGAGACCGACTTCACGTGAGTCACGCGCACACACACGCAGGCACGTCGCCGAGACCGACTTCACGTGAGTCACGCGCACACACACGCAGGCACGTCGCCGAGACCGACTTCACGTGAGTCACGCGCACACACACGCAGGCACGTCGCCGAGACCGACTTCACGTGAGTCACACACACACGCAGGCACGTCGCCGAGACCGACTTCACGTGAGTCACACACACACACGCAGGCACGTCGCCGAGACCGACTTCACGTGAGACACACACACACACACACACACGCAGGCACGTCGCCGAGACCGACTTCACGTGAGTCACACACACACACACACGCAGGCACGTCGCCGAGACCGACTTCACGTGAGTCACACACACACACACACACGCAGACACGTCGCCGAGACCGACTTCACGTGAGTCACACACACACACGCAGGCACGTCGCCGAGACCGACTTCACGTGAGTCACACACACACGCAGGCACGTCGCCGAGACCGACTTCACGTGAGTCACACACACACGCACGCAGGCACGTCGCCGAGACCGACTTCACGTGAGTCACACACACACACGCAGGCACGTCGCCGAGACCGACTTCACGTGAGTCACGCGCACACACACGCAGGCACGTCGCCGAGACCGACTTCACGTGAGTCACACACACACACACACACGCAGGCACGTCGCCGAGACCGACTTCACGTGAGTCACGCGCGCACACACGCAGGCACGTCGCCGAGACCGACTTCACGTGAGTCACACACACACACGCAGGCACGTCGCCGAGACCGACTTCACGTGAGTCACACACACACGCAGGCACGTCGCCGAGACCGACTTCACGTGAGTCACACACACACGCAGGCACGTCGCCGAGACCGACTTCACGTGAGTCACACACACACGCACGCAGGCACGTCGCCGAGACCGACTTCACGTGAGTCACACACACACGCACACACGCAGGCACGTCGCCGAGACCGACTTCACGTGAGTCACACACACACACACACACGCAGGCACGTCGCCGAGACCGACTTCACGTGAGTCACACACACACACGCAGGCACGTCGCCGAGACCGACTTCACGTGAGTCACACACACACGCAGGCACGTCGCCGAGACCGACTTCACGTGAGTCACACACACACGCAGGCACGTCGCCGAGACCGACTTCACGTGAGTCACACACACACGCAGGCACGTCGCCGAGACCGACTTCACGTGAGTCACACACACACGCAGGCACGTCGCCGAGACCGACTTCACGTGAGTCACACACACACGCAGGCACGTCGCCGAGACCGACTTCACGTGAGTCACACACACACGCACGCAGGCACGTCGCCGAGACCGACTTCACGTGAGTCACACACACACGCACGCAGGCACGTCGCCGAGACCGACTTCACGTGAGTCACACACACACGCACGCAGGCACGGCGCGCGCAATGACTAGAGTCAAGCACGAGATGAATTATAAACACAAATTAAGCACATGGAAATTCAGTGGTTCTTGCCCGGGTTTGAACCCACGATCATCGGATAAGATTCACGCGTTCTAACCACTGGGCCATCGGCTTACTCGGCACATTAACTCACAATAACGAATCTCCCGCTGACGTCATCACGCCCGGACCTCAGTCAGTTCCCGCGTACTGCGTACCGAGGTGTGACGTAGGACGCCGTCGGCTGACCGTCGCCCGTTCAGTTTCATGTGCAACGAGTGCGGCAAGCGGTTCGTGAACAAGACCCGCCTGCGCGACCACGTCGACTGGGAACACCTCAACAAGATCAAGTTCCGCTGTCAGCTCTGCGACAAGGTGAGGCGGGGGGGGGGGGGGGGCCAAAGACCGAAAGCTTAAAAAAATGTATAGATTGTTCTGCTCTATTTATTTGAAAAGGGACACACTTGTGAATTTAAAACAATTAAATTACTTACTATTTGATATTTGACAATTGACTTACTGTCTAGCCGATTGACAAAAATTAAATAATTGTATATATATATATAATTTAAAAAATTAATTATCTTATTATTAAGAGAGTACATTATAAATTTTATTATTTGTTTAAATTTATTAACATTTTTATTGTGATTAAAATAAGATATGAGACGAGAGTGAAAGCAGACTTTTGTTGCTATCTCACTCTGGTTGGTTTTGAATTGTAATATAAGATGTATTTACCTAATGGAAGAAGATTTACCCGATGTCTCCACCGATACGCCTATGTATTGAATCTGTGACCATCATATCTAACGTGTGTAGCTAATTGTAATTGCGTGTCCGCGCGTTGCAGCCGTTCAAGTGCCACACGTCGCTGTACGTGCACATGCAGAACGTGCACAGGAACAAGGAGAAGAAGGACAACCTGTGCCACGTCTGCGGGAAGTCCTATCAGGTGGGGCGTCCGATTGTTGTATTTATTTATAGTATAGGAAATGTGCCACGTCATGGTAAGTGGTCACCAACGCCTTTAGATTAGTTGGTATCGTTAACCATCGCTTACATTGCCAATGCTACCGACCTTGGGAACTTAGATGTTATGTCCCTTGTGCCTGTAATTTCACTGGCTCACTCACCCTTCAAACCGGAACACAACAATATCAAGTACTGCTGTTCTGCGGTAGAATATCTGATGAGTGGGTGGTACCTATGCGAAGGGCTTTGAGATTTACCACCATGTAAATTTGCAACCTTTATTAATTATGTTGATTAAATGTGTGTGTCTGTCCGTGTACGCAGAACGCGGCCAAGCTGAAGTACCACATAGTGGCGATGCACACGAGCGAGACGCCCTACTCGTGCGAGCAGTGCAGCGCCGCCTTCGGCTGGTACTCGTCGCTCTACCGACACGTGCGGGAGGTGCACTACAAGGTACCCCCCCCCCCCCCCCCACACACACACACACTATACAGTACTGTTCCACGGTCTTTTATTATTTATATAGTTGAGTAGTATTTTTAAAATAATGTTAAAAATAATTTTGTTAAAGTCTCGCGCATTCGATGAGTCTAAGAGGTGTGAAAATAACATCATCTAGTGACAATAATTGGAATTCCACACAAATCGCAGTTAACATACTAGTATTAACTTATTAATAACTTAAATCATTATTGTTATCTATTGTTTTAAAATGTTTTTCTTTTCAGATGAAAATCCAACCGAAAAAGACAAAGAAAAGCAAGAAGTTATCGGCCGAGCTGCCGTCCCCGGGGCCCGTCTAGCTCAAATGTTATGTAATAAAATACTATACAATATATTTTGTTTGTTTCACTGAGCATGCTCATGGTTTCCAATAAGTAATTAAGGGTTGCCAAACTAAAAAACAAATGGTTTAAACATTAAACATATTATAAAAATATTGTAATGGCAGGAGATGCCTGAAGAGTTGGGGTTTTACTTTTACCGCAGACAAGTTTGTGTTGTGACAAAAACCTTCTTTGGTGCACATAATCCGATCGGGTGGCAACCGGATACGACCGGAAACAGTTCAGGCACAGGACCAACGGGTTTACGAGCTCTCTGAGTGTAACGGTATGGGAGTGTACACACTAAAATCTAATTTCCAGACTCCGGGCTGATACTGAGGATTTTTCGACAGAAAACCCAATAACTTTTTATTGGCCCGAACCAATATGTTTTGATCTCATGACCTCGCGTTCTAGATAAACTAAACAACAAGGCAATCAAAAGTACACTAATAATTGAAAATATATTAAAACTTAGCTAACATACTCAAGGTTTTTAACGATATGAGCATTAGGTAATATGTGGGACTCGCGTTATCTTTTCTAAATCCCGTAACACTACGGGGATGGCGGTTAAAGAATTTACAATTTATATCCACTTCAACTTTACTTCGAAACTTCCGATAACAACTTCGCTGACATTCGAAACGTCATATTTCAAGAATCCACATTTGTATAACCTTCGATATGATACAAGGATTGTTTCTCGGCCTTTTCACTGGATTAGAATCGTTTTCTGACATAAAAATAAGCGAAAATTGAACAAAAAACACAATGAACGCACCAACTGTCACGTTTGTTTCGCTACTCAAGTAGCAAAACACCAAAACTGGTTACGCGATAAGGGACAAAAGATTTGATACTTCTATTTCTGTCTAAACCATTTGTAACGTAATTTTCTTGCTCTTTCTTGTGTAAGTGAGAAGGAAATCGTCATTGCGTCTATTAGTTTCTCTGTCTACGATCCGCAATGATTACCACAGATAATTTATCTATAGAACAATGTCGAAATGAAAATTAAATGTCAAAATGACAATGAAATGTCAAAATGACAATGAAATGTCAAAATGACAATGAAATGTCAAAATGACAATGAAATGTCAAAATGACAATTAATTGTCAAAATGACAAATGTCAAAATGACAAATGTCAAAATGACAATTAAATGTCAACATTGTTTAATATTTATCTTTATGACTGTCATTAAATTACTACATGTCATTAAATTACTATATTATTTTAGCTCAAAGCATTAATACAACAGAAGTAAATGCGGAATCAGCGGAACGTAAGTCATTGTGTCATTCCATGGTTTGGGATCAGATGTCTTGGGAAACGATTTGTTAAAAGGGAAAAACATTCGACTTGAGCATAAACCTGTTCGGTCGTGCCACTTTTATTTATAATTAAATATTTTAAAATTCAAATATATCTTTTTTTTAAAAGTCTGTCTTGCTCCCGTGAACTTGTCTATATCCTAACATATTTTTTAATTCGAAGTATTACGGTGTATACGTTATTTAGGGTTGCCAGGATCCAAAATGTGAAACACATCTATAATATTATATTCAGAATAATTATTAAGTAAAACATAAAATTTATTTTTTAGGTTTTGTTCAAGTTAAATAAAAACAGAAACTCAATTTAAATATTTTACTAATAATAACAACAACAACTGAACTAGCAGGCCGGAGCGTCCGCGTCGTACATGTCGCGCACGACCCTGAGGAACTCGTCCAGGTTGAGGCCGGTCTTGGCGGACAGCGGCAGCACGCGGTGGCGGCGGCGCAGCTGCTCGTAGGCGCGCCGGCCCTCGGGGAGGTCCACCTTGTTGACGACGACGCAGCGCGGCCGGGCGGCCAGCGCGGCGCTGTACAGCGCCAGCTCGCGGCGCAGCGACGACAGCTGCGCGGCGGGCGAGGCGCTGCCGTCCAGCAGGAAGATCAGCCCGCGGCAGCGCTCCACGTGCTGCAGGAACTGGATGCCTGCGAGGCGCCCGATGTTATCACGGTGCATTTGGGGGGGGGGGTCGTATTTGGAACCAAAGCACGAACTGCTTTATTTCATTTGTTTATTAATGCTAATTGTACCAAAAAAATACCATCAATATTCCAGGTTCAGCTTCAAATCTTAAAAACAGTCTGCCCAGCTGTGGGACATTGCCTGTGACTTTAATTAAGGTTCCCATGACTAACTTATCCTGATACTTCACATACGATACAAAATCCTTTTATTCTACCAGACATTTTGAAATTATAAATTAAAAAAAACTCTCACCCAATCCGTAGTTCTTGTGCGACCCGGGTATCAAACCGGGCAAGTCGGCTATCGCGACTTGTTCGTAGTCATCGTACGGGACCATCCCTATTGAGAGAGATAAACATTTGAATTTAACAAGAATAATACAAAGTGAAAGAGATAGCACTAGTTTATAATTTTTTTTTTTTATAGAATAGCAAGGCGGACGAGCATACGGGCCACCTGATGGTAAGTGGTCACCAAACGCCCTTAGACATTGCCACTGTACGAAATTTTACCCATCACTTACATAGCCAATGCGCCACCAACCTCGGGAACTAAGATGTTATATCCCTTGTGCCTGTAGTTACACTGGCTTACTAAACCTTCAAACCAGAACACAACAATACCAAGTACTGCTGTTTTGCGGCAGAATGTCTGATGAGTGGGTGGTACCTACCCTTGCACAAAGCTCTACCACCAGTGTATGTATTTGTGTAGCTATTTCAGATTAATACACTTCGAATCAGCATTAGAATTGGTGAATATGTATTTTTCATGGAAAAGTATTTAATATTATCCACTATGTCTTAACTCGCCGCTAGATGGCGTTGCACGACATATGTACAGATCATCAATATATTATTTACCGGCGGATTATTAATAATCTGTCGACGGCCGGGGAGAAGCTGGTATTAATTTAAAAAGCATCTTTTTAGGCAAGCGTGTTATAACTTAGACCGTGTCGATGCTTAACATCAGGCAAGTCAACGGTCAAGCGCTTGCCAAGTGGAAAAAAAATGCCTATGTCCTTTTTTGGGTTATATACTTTATGGCAAATTTCATTTACTGGTGGTAGAGCTTTGTGCAAGCTCGTCTGGGTAGGTACCACCCACTCATCAGATATTCTATTGCAAAACAGCAGTACTTGGTATTGTTGTGTTCCGGTTTGAAGGGTGAGTGAGCCAGTGTAATTACAGGCACAAGGAACATAACATCTTAGTTCCCAAGGTTGATGGCGCATTGGCAATGTAAGCGATGGTTAACATTTCTTACAGTGGCAATGTCTAAGGGCGTTGGTGACCACTTACCATTAGGTGGCCCATATGATCGTCCGCCTTCCTGTTCTATAAAAAAAAAAAAAAATCGGTTCATTGATTTAACAGACCGACAGATAAAGTCATTGGCGCTTAGAGAGATATTAGTATAGATAATTATTAATAAATAGTAAATCAATATGTAAGTTTGTTCAGGTCCATACCGATGTGTGGTCGGAGCGTGGTGAAGGGGTGGGGGGCGACGGTGGGCCTGGCGCGGGTGATCGCCCGCAGCAGGGTGCTCTTCCCAGCGTTGGGGAACCCGATGAGGCCGAGGTGGGCCATGGACCGCACCTCCAGGGTGTACTGGTAGGTCTCGCCGGTCGCACCGAACTCGGCTATCATCGGGGCCTGGGGGTCACCTCCACATTACTACCTCAATAACAATTCTTATTAATAAATATATTATATTTAAAACAGTATTTGAATCATTTTCCTGATATTCAAATTAAATATTTATTTTTGTCTATTGTATTATCTGTGTCTTTTGTATCTTCAAATTTATTCAAAAATAACAGTTTACTAAGTTTTGGTAATAGCAAATAGCCTTTCTATTATCATACTAATTATTTTGAAATTACAGACCGACAATAGTATTTTATATACTTGTATATATAAATATATATATATACAACATTTTTATCAACCTATTATATACCAAATTACCCAACTTATATTATATACAAAAAAAAAAACAAAAGAAACATAACCTGTTCTGTGTCTGTCAGGAAGAATTTGTTTCCCCTCCCCCCGGCTCCGCCCCTCGCCGCGACGAACATCGTGCCCTCCTCCTCCAAATCTCCAACGACACGGCCATTGCTATCCTTTATTATTGTACCTAAAAAAAATAGTTTGTTAAAATTTAATTGTAAGTATGTCCAGGCGATTCGAATCTGCAGACTGACTAAAATCGACTAGCTATTTTAAGACTTAATGTGTCTTAAAATCTATAGACATGGCACATAGACAGCGTAGGAACACTATGTGCCGCTAACCTAGCTATCATTCCATAATGATTTATAATATAATGTCTATGAGCGATGGTATGTTTTACAACTACTATAATACTTGAAAAAATTGTAGTAATTATGCTTCTATACTATGAAAAAAAGAAAAAAAAAGTAGTTTGCACAAAGCCTTACCATTAAGTCACGCTTCACGAGCCATGTGTGTACACATATTAACTTCGGACTGCTGTTATGAATTGTTTACCAGAAAAACTTGTAGTTTATTGGTCCGAGTCTGATTTTGATCCCAGGCCGTCGGTGTCAACAGCATTAAGCTAGAAAATCTATAAACATACCTAGAGGCACTTCTATGACAATGTGCTGGGCATTTTTGCCGTTGCAGTCCTTCCGGGAGCCTTTGTCACCGTGCTTGGCTTGAATTACTGACTTGCAATGGTTCAAACTCTTTTTGGAGTGTGTAGCCTGGAAATATCATATGAAACCAATATTATATAAAAGTTCCGGATTTATATGGAATTTCTAATGAAACTCTTCCAATAGTGTTTAGCAGTTTACTGTGATGTTTAGCTTACGAGTTGCAGTTGACAAGTAACTCATAGATAGTGAAGTACGATACATCATATTTAAAATGTTATGCCTGATGGTTAAAGTCAAGCAAATATATGTAATCGATGCCTTAATAGCAAATTGTTATCGCTATAGCTTATTCTAATCAAAGTAGAAGCATTATTATACACACCTATATTCACATATTCCATTAGCTAATAACTCTAATATTATGCAATACAAACAGTTCTTGATTAGTATATCTTTATTTATAACACAATACTATTCCATTTAACAACTTAGATGACATGCCAAATACCATTTTTCACATTCCATTATTAATATTATATATTCCTCAAGACCACAGTCAAATTTGTTTATTTGACTATGTTTTCGAATAGTCTATATATAAATAGCTATAAATCAGTTTAGTATTTTATATATATTTATTGTAATTTCTTAAAATCTGTGGTAGGGCTTTGTCCAAGCCCGCCGGGTAGATACCACTCTCTTATCATATATTCTAGCACACAGCAATACTTAGTATTGTGTTCCCATTTTAAGGTAAGTCAGTGTAATACCAGGCATGGGGCTTGAACATCAATGATGACCCATGTCGCAATCCGCATATTTGAAATATAAATAACTTGTTATTTATAATAATTTATATACTTTTTCTATTCAACTGTAATTCTTTACATAGCCAATTGTGCCTTGTTGTTACTATTTTAGTGTTTTTAAAATTACAATAAACACCCTCTCACGTTTTGTTCGGAGCCACGGAATGCTAAGTATTCACTTTTGTGACTAGTTGTTTCGCTATATGGTATACATGTCTGAATTTGAAACAGTTTTTTGGAACCCAGGAACCAGGATACCTAGGAATGCTAACCTTATCAGTTCTTATTACTATAAGTAGTTAAATTAAAATCAAGCGGTACCTGAAAAATTACATGACCCCCATGGCCGCCGTCCCCGCCATCGGGCCCCGCGTGTTCCTTGCACCATGCACTTAGAAAGGAAACACACCCATCACCCCCATTCCCACCAACAGCTCTAACTCTACAATAATCTACGTAGTACTGTGCATTATTACGAGTAGACTTTGATTTTAGACTACGCAAAGCTTTCGGCACGGTTTCATTTGATAGATTACGTGTTATTTGTGTAAATGCTAATTTAGGGCCACGATATAATATTGCAAGTCTCATTATTATCTTTTCATTTATAAATTTAGGTTATTATGTATTGTTTTGCTATTTGACAAATTCATACTTTGTTGACATTTATTCTGACATGACATTTCAATAGGAGTTCGGAAAATAGATTATTTGTATCGCAACTTATCAGAGTAGATAGTTATGAAAGTTGTTGAAAACAAATTATTTGCAAGAAATATGATTTTGTGTATTCGTTTTTATATAAAAGTCAATTTAATTTTTTAACAGCTTATTAATAATTAGTAATATTTTTTTCCGTCCTGTTTCACTTAATCAATGCTAAAAGTATTTATCGAATCACGTCTAAAATATATTTTTTTATCTCATATTCTTATGATTATATTTCAATGTCTAATGTAACGTCTATAAATACCATTTGACAACTATTTCAATTGACTGCCATTCTAATGCAGGACCTACATCCAGACTTGGGCCAAATGGAATCAGAAGAATAATAAACGATTATGATTACAGATTTGGATTGATTCTGAAGAGGACGCGCGGGGATGCTCTAGGACACTTGTACTCAGTAAGTTTTATGATTACTTTCGTTTCACGGTAATCGTGATGATTACACAATGTAATCGCAATAATTAATCTGATTATATTTTGCCCAAGTCTGAACGAAAACAATATCAGAATTGAGCTAAATATTTATTATAAAAAAACCACCTATGTCTTTCCTTTTTTACGCCTTAAAGCCTAAACGCTATCAATATATTTATTTATTACATAAAATGTTTTTTATACTTGGAATAAAACAGGGTAGATTAATAGTATTATTTAAAGAAAACAAATGATCAAATTTTCTATATATATATTATTAATCAATAAGTACATTATGTCAGTTCGTTGGACGTCTGCGGCGGAGCCGGCACGTTGATGTTCCAGTCTACTGCCATACGGCTGCGGCCACACTAGATAAAGAAAAAAAAAACATATTTAATTATAATAATATCCTGGGACATTATTCACACACGGCCATCTGATCCCAAACTACGCAGAGCTCGTACTATGAAAACCGGACGACTGATATACTACATATACTACTTTTCTTTTGTAAATACATACTTATATAGATAATTACACCCAGACTCAGGACAAACAGATATGTTCATTCACACAAATGTTTGTTCTGGGTGGGAATCGAACCCACAACCTTCAGGGTGAAAGGCAAGTATCTACCAACCACGCCAACCAGCCCGACAAATAATTGTACCGATTTCGAACAGACACTGTATGCCCTCCCTTTTTTTTTTTTCTATTTCCCGGGAGGGCAAATGACTCTACTCCACCTGATGTTAAGTGGTAGTAGAGTCCAAACGCGAGGACGGCCAGTACAGTCGGGAAGAAGGTTCTGCACTAGCCGCCCTCGCCTTGCCGGCCCGCAAGATGCCTCTTCACGCCTCGTTTGAAGGAACCCGGGTCGTAAGAGGAGCGGAATACGTGAGCTGGTAAGGAATTCCATATTTTGGACGTGCGACAAAGAAAGGAGTTGCCAAATTTCTTTGTGCGCGATGGAATTGATGTCACAGTTAGTCGGTGACATCGAGAGCCAGCACGCGTAGACTTGTGAAGGAAGGGGGAAGCAGGAATTAGGGAGAATAATTCCTCGGAACACTCGCCGTGATACAGTCGATAGAAAGCGCTCAGCGCTGCTATCTCTCGACGCAATTGTAAAGGCTCGAGGGTGTTAGTGACCTTTACGTCGCCAATAATGCGAACTGCACGTCGCTGCAACCGGTCCAATGCCTCAAGTAGGTACTTAGCGGAGCCATCCCAAAGGTGCGAGCAATATTCAACGCAAGACCGTACCTGTGTTTTGTACAGCAGGCACAGTTGTTGTGGCGTGAAAAAACGCCGCACCTTGTTCAGAACTCCGAGTTTCCGTGAAGCTGTTTTTATCACAGCCTCGATGTAATCTCTTGGACTAAGGTCGCAGCGAACGTCCATCCCCAGCATGGCGATTTTGCTTTGTATTACTAGGGAGTGCCACAGAGGGAGGGAAGAGGGGAAAATGGTGACTTTTTTGCTGTGAGAACGCATACCTGTGTTTTCTTGGCATTAAACTCAACAAGATTATCTGAGCCCCATTTGGCGATAAGCTCTAACGTCCTATTGAGTTCAATGACAAGATCCTCCCGCCTCTCCTTAATTTCCGCTCGCCCAGCCGCTGCGCGTCCGTGGTATTCGCCATGCACTGTACTATCGTCTGCATAGCAATGAATGTTCCCGAGAGAGAGCATATCATTGATATGCAAAAGAAACAGAGTGGGAGATAGCACAGATCCCTGGGGGACCCCAGCATTCACTTTATAGAATTGTGAAGCGCAACCATCAACTAAAACTCGAAGGCTGCGCTTGTGTAGGGAGCTGGCAATCCAGGTCCAAAGCTGTGCAGGCAGACCATATGCCGGCAGCTTGGAGAGAATACTTCTGTGCCAGACCCTGTCGAAAGCCTTGGAGATATCGAGGCTGACAGCCAACGATTCCCCATGCTTGTCAATAGCTTCACCCCAGAGGTGTGTTACGTACGCTAGAAGATCACCTGTAGACCGTTTTGGTCGAAATCCGTACTGACGATCATTAATTAAACAGTGATCTTCTAGGTAATGGATCAGTTTGTTGTTAAGAATCCGTTCCATCACCTTACAAAGTACTGAGGTGATAGCTATTGGCCGATAATTTGCCGGGTCAGACCGATCCCCTTTTTTGGGAACCGCTTGCACATTAGCTCACAGAACAGAAACAGAGAGAACAGGCGCGTTAACACGGGAGACAGCTCCGCCGCGCACTTCTTCAACACTATGGCTGGTATTCCATCGGGACCGCTAGCTTTCCGTACATCAAGTGATTGCAGCTCCGCACGCACATCACGCTGCCTGATTTTGATGTCAGGCATCGTGTGGCCACAATCGATGACGGAGTTGTCGGCAAAGAGTTTAGCCAGGAGATCAGCTTTCTCTTGCGGACTGTGAGCCAGTGATCCGTCCGGACTTCTGAGCGGTGGCAGCGAAGGTTGGCAGAAATTGTTTTGCACAGACTTGGTCAGACGCCAGAAGCTACGGGAACCCCTAGGATGTGAAATAAGGTCATGACCAATCTGTACAATGCGCTGTGCATCCGCTCTCGTGTAAGCCTTCCTACAGGACTTGGAGTTTTTATTGTATATTGCTTTCAGTGAGTCAATGTTAGATGCCCCGCTAATGCAGCCATTGATCCACTCGCGATATGCCGCCTGCTTAGATGATACAGCGTCGGCACATTCGCGAGTGAACCAACGGTTACGCGCACCCCTACTGTCGAGATTTGAGCTAGGAATGTAGTATTCCATTCCCAACATGATCTCGCCAGCAACAGCAGCGGCACTAGCTGTCGGGTCATTCCCACTGAAGCAACGTTCCTTCCAGGGGACTGACGCATAGTAATCGCGCATACCGTCCCAATCTGCCGACTTGTAGTGCCAAACGCGACGTTTGCATACCGCTGGTGGCGGCAGCTTGGCCTGTGGCACATTGGTAGATATGAGGCTGTGATCCGAAGAACCAAGTGGAGCTTGAACCACAACCTGATATTCCACCGGGTGAGAAGTCAGCAGAAGGTCCAGTAGAGAAGGCGCTTGCCCATCAATGTCTGGGATCCTGGTGGGCTGATCAACCAGTTGGGTCAAGTCATGTGTGAGAGCAAAAGCATGAGCAGTCCTTCCAGCATGGTCAGTTTTGAGGGATTTCAACCATGATTCATGGTGAGCATTAAAATCCCCCAAAAACACCAATTCCGCGTTAGGAAACTGCTCTTGCGCAGCATCTGCCACCCGACTAAGATGGTCAAATAATCGGCTTGTCTCCAAGTCACCATTGTGGGATCTGTAGAGGCACACGTAGACCCGACTCTGACGAACCAGATCCACACGTACCACCAACATGGAGAAGGAGGGGTCCTCCAAGCAGCGCAGTCGGTGACAGCAAACATCCGTCCTGACGAACAAGCATACTCCGGCTTTCGCTTTGAAGGATTCTTCAAGCATGTAGCCGGGATAATTAAGGTAGCTGGTATCGGCAGGACGGAGTATTTGTGTCTCCGTTAGAAACAACATTGCTGGCCGTGCTGTCTCGAGATGGTGGTGGACAGCGTTGAGGTTAGCGTGGAGTCCACGGATGTTAGTGAACTCGACCTCAAACAGCGTGGGTATGGTGGGGGTGTGCACCGCTGTACGACCGTTATTCCTGCTTTGATGCGCTACCATATGGGAAAAAAGATTGGAAAAGAGACGTGAAGCGAGCGACGTATTGCCACGATAGGGATGGGCAAAGTGTGGAGGCGTGTTTCCCCAAGTGGTTGCCAAAAGGGAAACTACACTGACCCGCCGGACGAAAGGGCCCCCGAACCCCCCCGGAAGTGGCCGCCGGGACCCCACCTTCCGGTCACCAACCGGCACGACGGTCCACCCCGAGATTATGCGTGGCCTGGTGGGGCAGCCTCGCGTGCTGGTTAGGCACGCTCGGGCCCCTGTACTATGCCACGGGCGGCCAGCGGAATAGCCGTTTCTTCGGGTCTCCCTGTCCGGCAGGGCAATACAGTTTCCCCGGGCATTGGTTCAGCAGCCGTCTCCACTGGACCAACACCCATCGCGGCAATGCTCGCTCGGGCACTGGCTGTACGCTGGCTGACCTCGAAACGCGGCTGCAAGCCACTTCACGAGATTTTCACCATGCGTACGGTGGTAACAAGCCAGACGGATGTTTATCAACCTACCACCAGAACCCTTTCTAACGCAACAGAGGTGTAATAATGATGGTACCACCCACTCATCAGATATTCTACCGCCAATTAGCAATGCTCAGTATTTTTGTGTTCCAGCTAGAATGGTGAGTGTACCTACAGGCATAAGTGACAAAACGTTTTAATCCCCAAGTTTAGGTTAATAATTCTTACGACGCCAGTGTCTACGGGCAGTGGTGTCAATTTACAATCCGTCGGTATATTTACCTGTCCGCGTACCAATATTATAAGGTCATTTTTCATTTTTACAGCAAGAATAACGAAATATATGACCGTCAACTCTATTTTTTTACTTTGATTAGTCACCTCCCCCCCCCCACCAAAACTCACCTTAGGCTTCAAGTGCACGAGCTTGTTGTGGTTGTAGAGCGCGGCCTCGTAGCCGAAGGCGGCCGGACACTTGTCGCAGCGGAAGGGCCGCTCGCCCGTGTGCGTGCGCAGGTGCCCCTCCAGGCTCTTCTTGGTCTGTGCCGACATTTATATACTTCATATACATAAAACTTAACATCATTCTAATACATATAAATAGGCAAATACATAACAATCCAGTACATTTTTCCCATAAGATATTTCTTTTATTTTTTAAGTGGTATTGTGGTGTGTGGTATTATCGTGTCTCGTAGTGTTTTGTACTAACGGTGTAAGTCTTCCCACAGACGTCACACACGTGGTTGCGCGCGAGTCGCGCGTTGCGGTGCAACATGCGCATGTGTGTCCGCAGCACGGGACGGGACGAGCAGGTCTGGCGGGCACATAACTAAATATTAATATACATTATATTTATCTCGGATTAATGTACAAATAATTGGTAATGTGAATATTCAATTTTCCTATCATACATTTTTTAAGAGTAAAATATGTTTCATATCGTACTTCACTAGATGGCGTTGATTAACTTATTGAAATTCCTAAATCGCGCTGTCTAAGGCTTTCGTAAGTAGTACGTACGCGTATTGTCAACGTTACACGATTTGTACTCACGAAGTTGCAGCCGGCGACGGAGCAGGCGATGGGGGTGACCTTGAGGTGCACGGCGAGCTTGTGCTCCTCCAGGCGGGTCGCCTTCACGAACTTCTTGTCACACAACTGACAAGCGTATCTACACACGGACACACGCAAACAGTTAGGATTACATACTCCGGGAAAAAATATATTAAGGGACTTCTTTTTTTTTTATAGAACAGGAAGGTGGACGAGCATACGGGCCACCTGATGGTAAGTGGTCACCAAACGCTCTTAGACATTGGCATTGTAAGAAATGTTAACCATCGCTTACATCGCCAATGCGCCACCAACCTTGGGACCTAAGATTTTATGTCCCTTGTGCCTGTAATTACACTGGCTCACTCACCCTTCAAACCGGAACACAACAAAACCAAGTACTGCTGTTTTGCGGTAGAATATCTGATGAGTGGGTGGGACCTACCCAGACGAGCTTGCACAAAGCTCTACCACCAGTAAAACAAAACTATGGAGCATACAAACTCTTCTTCCTACCCTTATTCCACTACGTGGGGTCGGCATAACATGTTTTTTCCTTCCACTTCTCTGTCACTCGTCATCTCAGCACTTACCCCTTTCATACACATATCCTTTCTTACGCAATCCATCCACATTTTCTTCGACCTCCCCCGTCCCCTATATCCATCAACATTCATACTCATAACCCTTTTGGTAACATGCCTTTCATCCCTCCTCATCACACGCCCAATCCAAGCTAATCTATAACTCTTCAACTTTTCAACTATTGGTGCTACTCTCAGACTTCCTCTGATATACTCGTTACTAATCTTGTCCATTCTAACTACACCGCACATCCCTCTTAACATTCGCATCTCTGCCACATGTATTCTTTTAACATCCTCTTATTTTTACATCCAACCCGCATTGGAGCAGCGTGGTGGAATAAGCTCCAAACCCTCTCCTCAAAAAGAGGAGAGGAGGCCTTCAGCCCAGCAGTGGAACATTTAAGGCTGTTACGGTTACGGTTACGGCAGGATGTATAACGACAAATGAAATAGAGATGAACAACATTTAGATTTACACATTCCACACGATTCGCTAACAGTTCTGCTGTATCACGCACCACAAACAGTTCTCGATTAACACATCTCTATATATAACACGACACTGTTACACTCGACTACTTATATACACTTTAGTTTTACTCACAAAGTTCCGATTACAACTTTACTTCGATTATTTATATGCCGTCATGACAGTTCAAGGTCAAACGTTCAAAAACAGTTTACAAAAGCGAATGAGGGAAGAAGATGCAATGATGGATAGAGCGAGAGAGGAAGACGAATATTATCTGTACGTACTTGAGTTTGGCCGGGTCGATGTGCTTCAGATTGTACTTCAAGTGTTGGTTGTACGACATGCGGTTCTTGAAGTTCATGTCGCACTGGAACAAAACGAAAACGACAGTCATTTGGAGCGAGGAGACACGGGACGAATTTAGTTTTTTTTTTTTTTTTTTAATATATAGTCTAGCGCTTGATTGTTATCACACCTCATGGAAAGTGAGATACAGTATAAGATGGAGCGCGCTTGCCTAGAAGGTGCCTATTCACTCTGGACTTGAAGGTACCCATATTGTAGGTGGTGGGGAAAACGGAGGTCGGGAGGGTATTCCAGACCTTGGCGGTGCGTATCAGAAACGAGGAAGCAAATCGTTTCGTATTTACGGTTGCCTGATCTGTGTTTATAATCTCATATATATCTCATGTACCAGGAGATCAACACAGTGAGAAGGTCTCACCGAACGCGGATGACACCAATCTCGGTTATGGGGCGAGTGTCTCATGTACCAGGAGATCATACACAGCGAGAAGGTCTCACCGAACGCGGATGACACCAATCTTGGTTATGGAGCGAATGTCTCATGTACCAGGCGATCATACACAGTGAGAAGGTCTCACCGAACGCGGATGACACCAATCTCGGTTATGGAGCGAGTGTCTCATGTACCAGGAGATCACACACAGTGAGAAGGTCTCACCGAACGCGGATGACTCCAATCTTGGTTGTGGGGCTAGTGTCATGTACCAGGAGATCATAAATGTTGATTATATTCCCAACGTAAATAAAGAAGAACATTAGTTTTTGTTTTAATAATAAAGTATAATTTTTAAGAAATCTTATGCGACGTATTTTATAATACTAAGACTTCGATTTAATTATATTTTGAATATCTTTCAAAGAAAACTATTATTTTATATTTTATCCAAAACTTTAAATAAACAAGATTGTAATATAGTCAAATTTTTGAAAAATATATATGTAATTAAAATTAACAACTTACCTGAGACACTGTTCTAGATCAAATGACATTAGGCTAAATATTATTTAGTTTATCTTCTCGTCAAAAGATGGCGTTACATGTATTTTACATAGCGCTATAAGAATGTTTTTTTCAAAGAATTATATACTTACAAGCTCGTCTGGGTAGCTACGACCCACTCATCAGATATTCTACCGCAAAACAGCAGTACTTGGTATTGTTGTGTTCCGGTTCGAAGGGTGAGTGAGCCAGTGTAATTACAGGCACAAGGGACATAAAATCTTAGGTCCCAAGGTTAGTGGCGCATTGGCGATGTAAGCGATGGTTAACATTTCTTACAGTGCCAATGTCTATGGGCGTTTGGTGACCACTTACCATCAGGTGGCCCATATGCTCGTCCGCCTTCCTATTCTATAAAAAAAAAGAATTCATAATGAGAGAGACCAATTACAAGATCTGACCAGCAGGACTTACTCGGTGGTTTTATTTCGAAGTCTCACAGTACCAATACTCGGTAACCCCAAACGGACACTCGCTCCATAACCAATTTTGCCTGTCTCGTGTACCAGGAGACCAACAACAGTGAGAAGGGATGCACTCACCTGATGACAGTACAAATGCGCGGACTCGTCGTGCGTCACGAGATGAATCTCCATCGCCTTCTTGAAGAGGAACTTCTTCCCACAGCGAGGGCACTCGTATTCCTTCTCGCCTTTGTGAATGCTAAAAAATATTTTTAATTAAAATCAAAATATTCTGCCTGGGTGGGTGCATTTAATTACACTAATAGTGGTGAGTGGATCGTATTTGATCTAATATACTAAGAGTCATGTTTGTGTATTTTTTTAACAAATATAATGGTTTTCTATCAAGTAGTTACTATAATTCCTAATTATCAATGCAAAAAAAAAGCCAAGATGGCCCAGTGGTAAGAACGCGTGAATCTTAACCGATGATCGTGGGTTCAAACCCGGGCAAGCGCCATTGAATTTTCATGCGCTTAATTTGTGTTTATAATTCATCTCGTGCTTTACGGTGAAGGAAAACATCGTGAGGAAACCTGCATGTGTCTAATTTCACTGAAATTCTGCCACATGTGTATTCCAACAACCCGCATTGGAGCAGCGTGGTGGAATAAGCTCCAAACCTTCTCGTCGAAAAGGAAGAGGAGGCCTATAGCCCAGCAGTGGGACATTCATAGGCTGTTACCGCGTGTGGCGTCAAGGTCGAACCATTTCTTGTCTCTACGTATGACCACCGTTGAAATATTAGACGTTATTACATAAAAACAAAAGTGGTAAATAAATGATATTCGTTATAAAACGCGACTGGGTAGGTACCACCCACTTATAGGATATTTTACCGCTAAATAGCAATACTTGATATTTATACTTTTCGGTTTGAATGGTGAGTGAGCTAGTGTAACTACAGACACATTAACATAACATATGGTTTTTTACAATGCTAATATAGGCGATGGGCGACCACTTACCGTCAGCTACCTTGTTTACCAGTTAACCTATTTCAAATAGTAGTCGGTGTAAGAAGTTCAGACCGCTGCCTCTGTAATTACACTACGAGCGGTAAGTGGATCGTGTCACGCCGCCCACCACCGCGCGGACCGCTGACACTCACAACAGGTGCGTCCTCAGGGAGGTCCGGTCGCGGAACGTCTTCCCGCACAGCTCGCACTTCTGCCGCTCCGAGTGGTTCTTCACGTGGTTCCGCAACTTCCCTAGAGATCTGTCGACCGAACGAGACAACATTACACGGCGCACCGCGTGCGGTAACGAGTGGCGCGGGACCAGTACGGGGGGGGGGGGGCGCTCACGTCTCGACGCGGCCGCACACGGAGCAGGTGTGCGTGGGCGTCTCGCCGCCGTGCTCGCGCGCCACGTGGTCCGCGCACACCGCCGCGCGCGACCAGTCGCAGCCGCACCACGAGCAGCGCCACCTGCACAGCGGCGACTGAGTGCGCTGAGCGCCGCGAGCGACACTCGCCCCCCCCCGCCCCCCCCCACTCACCGCACGCGGTGCCGGCGGCGGTGCGCGGCCAGCGCGTGGCGGTCGCGGCAGCGCACGCGGCACACGGAGCACTCGGCGCCGCCCGCCGACTGCGCATGCAACGATATTTTTTTTTCTGATTTAGTAAATGCTGTTGGCCCTCATGGCCTTTACAGCGTCACCGGTTGTGGCGAGTTCTGGACTTCGCCGTGAAATTGGAGAACACCGTCACGGGCTCTTACAAGACGTCCATCCTGAGGGTGTCTCCTGCGAGATCGCACCTCGGCTCAGGACGTAGTCGTAGTAGTCTATATAGCAAACGGACGCAGAGACGGTACCACTCCCTTACACGGTCAATGCGCCCCCAATCTCGGGTGCGATGGTATGGCTCGTGTGCCTGTTACACTGGCTCCATCGCTCTTCAAATCGGTACACAGCAACATCAAGTATTTCCTGTTTATCTTTCATACACAGTACATAATCAACTTTGACCTTGAAATCATATTAAATAGGAGTTAGTCATTATTGTAACTGGAATTCCTGCGCCCTACCTAAATTAAATATCCATCAGTGCCAGCTTTAATCAGTGGGGCCAAGTTAGTCCACCAGAAAAAGCATCCCAAGAGGTGTGGGATACTAAATCTGCCAAATGCAAGACTAACAAGTTTCTTATTGATGCATTCAATATGCGCGTGATGTGCACGATGGTAGTCCTTGCCCAGTAGTGGGCAACATTTATTACTATATACACGCCTGTTGCGACACGCACAGGGTCGTGTTTCTTCATGTGGTCCTCCAGCTTGCAGCGATGGTTGAACCCGAGCGCGCAGTCGTAGCAGCGGTACTCGTGACGGGTGAACGACTCGCTCTGCAGTGCGCGCTGACGTTCCGCCTCCACCTGCGCGGAGAGGGGGGGAGGGGGGGGGAGGCGGTTCAGTGACGTCAGCATGGAACTCGATCAAGAACTTTTTTATATCATTCGAATTAATTTAATTTAAGAAGAACTGCAAAACTTTCAAAACTGGTATCATCCGCGTTCGGTGAGACCTTCTCGCTGTTTATGATCTCCTGGTACATGGGACACCCGCTCCATAACCATACAAGTAAAGGGGAATAGATTGCCTGTGTGTGCGCACACCCTTGTGCACTATATATAACCTGTGTGCGAAGTACCCAAGTCTCCGTTGAGAATGGATATTGTTCAAGAAACCTCTCAGGATTTCAAACTACTACAAGTGGTCGGTGGTTAGACGATATTGGACTGTAATTTGTATCTGGTAAGGTACATTTTTTTTTATAGAACAGGAACGACGTGGACGAGCATATGGGCCACCTGATGGTAAGTGGTCACCAAACGCCCTTAGACATTGCCACTGTAAGAAATGTTAACCATCGCTTACATCGCCAACGCGCCACCAACCTTGAGAACTAAGATCTTATGTCCCTTGTGCCTGTAATCACACTGGCTCACTCACCCTTCAAACCGGAACACAACAATACCAAGTACTGCTGTTTTGCGGTAGAATATCTGATCAGTGGGTGGTACCTACCCAGACGAGCTTGCACAAAGCCCTACCACCAGTAGACAAAATTCGACAACAGCTTGAAGATGTAACAAAGCCCATACGACTCATATTGTTCGAGTTATATTCACAAATGGCAGCTCACCTCCTCCCAGGTCAGCACGACCATTTGCAGCTGATCGCTGCTGACGTTCAGCTGTTTCAGCTTCTTGCTGACTCGCGCGTTCCGCACCACCCCCGGGGGCGGCTCGCGTCTCGTGTCCTTCGTCGAGTTTGTTTTATCTGTTGTGACAATAATCGAATGCAATTAACGGGGGGAGGGGGGGAGGCTTGCAATCTCGAGCGAAGGAACTACAGTGAAGTACTGAAGAATAAATATCCAACTCTTGTAGATTTTATCTACGTAGGTAGGTTATGTGTGTTAGGATTTTTATTCAAATGCCGGAAGTAATTCACGTGATTGTATTTTCGATAATTCTACCTCTCTGTCTACTAATAATGTATGTATGTACTCATATTGTATGATCACTGTACACAATGAATCATAAAAATTGGGTGGATCACGAGATTATAAGGGTGGATGCCCGTCTGGGTAGCTACCACCTATCATTAGATATTTATTTACTACCGCTAAACAGCAATATTCAATATTGTGTTCCATTTGAGTGACCCAGTGTAACTACAGGCACAAGGGACATCGCCAATGTATATGGGCGTGGTGACATCTTGTCATCAGGTGGCCTATATACCAGACCACCTACCTACTTCATACTAAATAACAAAATGTAAACTCACTCTTATCACTAAATTTCCTCATTTCCTTATTCTTCTCTTCTTTCACAGTCTTCAGCGGCTCGTCGTCCGAGTCGTTGAACTTGTCGTCGTTAATATTGGACTTCACGTCACGTCCGTTCACGTGTGACAATTCCTGTTCAATCGGATCGAATTTAAGATCGATCTGAAAGACGAATTATCTGGCGTGATACAGGGGAAATGCATGGGGTGACTCGTTAGTCTAGTCTAGTTTTTTAATTTTTATTTAAAACTTACAATAATGCATTAATTATTATTTTATAACATAAATATATATTATCTGTGTCTCTATCCATCTGTCATCTCGTATGACAGAAATGGAACGCGGGAAAATTAAAAATATCGAAAATGGCGCGAAGTGTGCGATGCGTGTGCACGGCGAGCTGATATATAAAAGAAAAAAGTGTGTGAGTGACGAGAGACAATCACGAGAATCTACGTATAAACACATCCCATCAAAAACATAAATGTGAAATGAGAGCCAAGTTCAATATTATGACATATGCCTTGGTTGTTGACTTCAACGATAAAAGAAGTGAGATCCAAATGGGTGTCAAGTTCAATGGTCAGTCCTGAAATTTATTTATAACAACTTAAAATATCATTTCATCTTATAACTTTATAAAAGCCGAGATGGCCCAGTGGTAAGACAACGTGAATTTTAACCGATGATCGTGGGTTCAAACCCGGGCAAGCACCGCTGAATTTTCAAGTGCTTAATTTGTGATTATAATTCATCTCGTGCTTTACGGTGAAGGAAAACATCGTGAGGAAACCTGCATGTGTCTAATTTCACTGAAATTCTGCCACATGTGTATTCCACAAACCCGCATTGGAGCAGCGTAGTGGAATAAGCTCCAAACCTTCTCCTCAAAAAGAGGAGAGGAGGCCTTTAGCCCAGCAGTGGGACATTCACAGGCTGTTACGGTTATAACTTAGGATAATATATTGAAGCCTAAGGAACGACTTGGCTGGTTCTCATCTCGCCGCTAGGTACTCGGTAGGCGCTAACTAAGATTAGTTATTGTAATGTTGCCTGAAAGGAAACAACACTCACCATCAACGCGCCTTCTTTGTCGTCATCATCATCGTTCACGTCGCTGACGCCATTCGTATTATTATAATCATTTTCATCGTCTTCAATCTTTACGAACGCCAGTGATGGCGTCTCTGGACTATTGTATACAATTTCATTTTTGCACGGACTCGTTGTAAGATTCGAGAGTGATGTTATCGTCGAGTGGTGAAGCTGGAATTAAATTTCAGTTTAAATATCTTTATTATCACTCAAAGAACATACAGTTCACTTAAAGACTTACATTTTTTTTTTGTTTTTTTTTTGTTCTCTAAAATTTTTTTTTGTTTTTCTTTTGTTCTCAATTTTTTTTTCTCTAAATTAATATTTAAGTTTATATAAATATTCTATCGTAAATTTAATAATAATTACAAAATATTCTTAATAATTTTAATGATGTTAATGTATTTTGTATTTTTATGGACTTGTAATTGTTAATGATTAACTTTATTTAATGACTAAGTGTAATGTAATGTAATTATGCTTTTACGAATGATGTGATAACCTATAATTAGTAGAACATTTGTCAAAAAACTTTTTTAACCCACATTTAACTGTCTATTTAATGTTGGTTGTCCAAAATAAAATAAAGAGAAATAGACAATCTTAATTTAAAAAAAATGACATAAAATGTAACGTTATAACAAAATACAGTACAAATCAATGACAAATGATAAAAAGAAATGGAGATTCTAGAAACTAAAAATAAAAAGAACAAAAAAAAAATATTAAAAAAAAAAATAAAAAAATATTGTAACTGTTAGGTAATTATCCGAGAGAATAATGATTAGAATACCTAAAGTTTTTTTTTTTTTCTAACCATCTCTTACATCACCAATACGCCACCAATCTTGAAACTAAGATGTTATGTCCCTTGTGCCTGTAATTACACTGGCTTACTCACCCTTCAAAGCGGAACACAACAATACCAAGTACTGCTGTTTGCAGTAGAGTATCTGATGAGCAGGTGGTACCTACCCAGACGAGCTTGCACAAAGCTCTACCACCAGTAAAATGTTACAATGGAAACCTCCTTCAAACACAATAATACTAAGTATTGCTATTTGGCGGTGAAACATGTGTAGTGGATGGTACCACCAGGTTGACTTTCGATACTTACCATATAACTAACTAGTATGTCATGTGCACGTCTGATCTGGTGTTTAAACCTCTGAAACTTCTTCAATAGTGCTCGACACTCCCAGCACAATTCCAACTGATTTTTGCTATAATTCTGTAAAAAATATGTTTATTATATACTCTGGATATATGTTCATATAGCATTTATTTGCAACTCTTTCCTCCTCTTGCCTTTGACCTTCACAAAACCCTTGAAACCCTTTTAAAATTGTAGACTAGTTACCGAGATATGGTACCCTATATAGGTATTCAATTTTTATTTTATATACCTATCATTTCATACATATATTAATATAATAATTTTAATGTACAATTGGTGTGATCTGTATTTAATATTAATTACTTGTTAACAAATATATTTGCGTACCTATCGTGGGCGAAATGTATTAGATACTTATATAGAAATCATAACATCTATAAAACTATGTTTCATGCAAATAAATGATTATGATTACCTTCTTTTCTAAAAACAAAATTTCACGATGTTCAGTTCAGTTGTTAACGTGTAAAAGTGTAACACAAAAATAAACAAACTCACTATCATATTCATAATATCAGTTGGCAACAATATGCATTTATTTAACCGAACCCACAACCCAAACAAACAGAATCCGAGTATCATGACAGAAAGAAAACATTGTGAATAAGTCTATTCAGCCGCACTGGTTTGGTTTTAAAATATGTACTGAATGGGTGGTACCTACACGGGCTTGCACTAAGCTACTAAGTAAAATAGAATATCAAAAGTAGTCTTTTTAAGAAATTCCTATTTCCTACTTAAGCAACGAACTATGTTTTGTCTAATAGTAAACAGATTAGGAACATAGCTGTTATATAATATCACAAGGTGGCTTATATTTATATAACCTATATGTGGGCTTAGTCAGCAAATTGATCGGTTCATCAGCTACTTCTAGGCTAATAAAATTTTACTAATATACGCTCAGTGCTTGAAATTCGAACAATAATCATTATTGAAAATTCAAGGAAAACATTCATGCATTTGCTTATTTCGAACATTTTATTTTTACATATTTTTTTTTAATAACACTTAAATGCATCAATGGCAACCAAACAAAAAAAAAAAGTTAAATGTTTGGCAACCGGAGAAAAAAGTTTAGAACTATTTTTTCTCTGCCTGTTTATAGTAGAGTCTTATCGACACTTTTAAATAGTAATTGTACAATATTAAATTAAATTTAGAACTATCAATGGTTCAAAGTAAAGTTCTAATGAAATCAACCGGCAATAACTTATGTTTTTAATTACAAGAACATGTGCACAAGTGCACCCTTGTCATATCACTAGACTAAATTTAAACCAAGTGAAACTGTGAAGTAGGGCTACTTGTATAATCATTTTATTTACTTAAACCATCTCCGAGACACGCTAATTATTCTTGTATATATTGACGGGCCGTTGGGGTGGTTGGTAGATACTTGCCGTTTACTGAAGATTGTGGGTTAGATTCCCTCCCAGGACTGACATTTGTGTGCATAAACATCTCTGTTTGTCCTGAGTCTGGGTGTAATTATCTATATAAGTATGTATTTACAAAAGAAAAGTAGTATATGAAGTATATCAGTCTGGTTTCCATAGTACAAGCTCTGCTAGTTTTGGATCAGATGTGTGAATACGGTCCCAGAATATTTATTTATAAGTTTAGTGTATATTAGTATATTATTTTTTTTTTATTTAAATATAGTTTTATAAACATAAGATTTCATTATAGAAGGGAATGTGTTGCGATAGGAATTATATATTTATTTGAAGAGTTTAGAAACTTATAAATTTATTCATATTTATAAATTGTTTATCTGTAAATCCTAACAAATTTCGGTCACATAAGCCAATTTAAAAGGAGGCTAGGCAACTATGCAAGATTTAAGCACACAAGTATACTGCAAACATGCAAGACAAAAGTGCATTCTCTATTCATTCATCTCAAATGATTTTATTATAAAATTAAATTTAAAAAAATAATTTCTGACCGTAAAATTTGTCTATATTTATTATTGGCACTGAAAAGCATTGGTTTCTGAACGATTATAAACAATTTGATAGAATTTAAATTTAATTTTGAGTGAACATGTTAAAAGCTGAATAGTGCTAAATATTAGCCTGAAAGAATTTATTTAAGAAAGTATTATTGCCTTGTAATAACAGCGATACTTATAGCTAGTAAGGATCACTAGAAGCTGAAAATATTAAATCGATATATCTATTTTTTTTTTAAATTTTATGCAAAGATAACAATTGTGTAGAACCTTTTTTGTTCTATTGTGCTAATTGGTAAAATGTTAAATTAATCTCTATATCTAGACGTAACAGTTTATTTAACAATAAAATAAGAATTTACTTACAATATTGATAAAACTGTAAAATAATTTTCTATCGGTCTCATCCACAGTCTTTAAGTTTCTATTTTCGCTTAAGCAACCTTCGCAAACGTTAAAGTTCATTTTAAATATTCAAATTTAACTTATTTTTATAATATTATAGTTAATCGATATTTCATTTATTTATTTTGTTTATTTTCAATTGCATCAATAAAATTTTATGACAGGTGAAAATTCAATCCTTTCAATATTGCCATCTTTTAAAAATGACAACTTTAGGGCTATAAGACTATGCATATGATATTTGCGTTAAACATGGTACAAATACTCTACGCTCCACCGCGCACATTGTTTTTGGGCACTGAAACATTAGCTACTGTTATTAGCCATAGGCTGTGATTGTGACAAAAAGGCTAACAAAAAATAATTGTAAATATAAAGAAACATGAACGCTACGCTACCGCTTAACGTCATCGCTTTTAGATATATTTATGATATTTGTTTATCTGTGACATCTCAAAAATTTACTCATAAGCGCATTTAAGCAAGTTTAGAATATAATTGTCACCGTAAAATTGTAAATACTGTTAGATTATAATCTATTTCGCAAGTTTGTAAGCTGTCGGATGATTGTGAACCGTAACATACTGCTTACAATATTATAAATGTATATAGAGACTATCTGAGACTTCGCGCGTCAGACGAGTAAAGGTAAGATTTTGAGCGTCAGATGACGTCAGCGTTCGATTTGTATTTTAAGTGCGATAATGTGTGCGTGTAATCGGTACACGAGCTCACATGCTTACACATAAATTCTCGTGTGTACCTTGGCACTTACAGCATTTTTTTTAAACTTTTGAGTATATAAATAAATACAACCGTAGAAACGTTAAACATCTTCTACAAGGAAAACCTAGGAAGTATTTAATGACAAGTTCATCGTTAAGAAATTTTTTTTTAAACTGGCAATAAGGCCTACAAGGCACCGGCCTACGGATCTCAGCCAAAAAATATATAATTTTACTCATACCGCATTGGAATTTGGCTTCAAAAGTCAATGTGCGTAGGGACTAGTAATGCCTTGGATATCTAAGTCCGGTATTCATTCTACGAGTAAAGGAAAGAAACAAAAATAAAAAAACAGTCATAATTTAATGTTTTTATTAATCGCTTTCACATGCTTAAAAACGAATTTAAAAAAAACGACAGTCCATATGATTATGAATAAGTAAATCGACTAACACTAGTAAGTACTAGTTACACAAATAATAATTTAATAATAAATTACCGAGAGAATACCCAAAAAATATTCTTAAAATTAATATTATTGGTATATAAATACATTTATAAATAGTACATTTAAAACGCGCCCGTAGTTTCGAAAGATCTATAACAAATAGATCGATGAAACTGGGGCGAGTTTTAAATTGTCAACAGATGGCGCTGTTAAATAATAACTTATTGAAATAATTTAAATAAGAGCCTCTAACAATTATCTTAAATGGCCCCAGTGAGCTTTCTGTGTCTATATTATTTATATTTAAATAAAATTATTCATCTACATGTATTTGTAATTAACAAAGACACATACATAAAGTCTAAGGCAAGAATATTTTCGACCTTCTACATATTGTATATTTGTTGGTAAAAAAAATTTAATACCACACAAGATAGGATACTGAGTGAAGTTTTTATAAAACAATTTTGATATTCATTATGTCATTCTCAAATTAAATTCATTCAACTAGCAACATTAACTTTTTTGACATTTAAAAAATTAAAGGTGCATTTTGATTAAATGGAACAATGGAATGGACAAATTTATGTTTAAATATTTGTTTTTTTTTTTTAAATATATTTAACAAAAACGTACAACGATCCATCTGGCTATACTTTTGTTTTGCTGTCAAATGTCCTATCAGCTCACTGGTTCGATATAGACTAGATTATAACATAAACAACGAGTTTTACGTTTTTTTAATCTTCTCACCGTACTCCGGCGTTTTGCCATACTTATCTACGTTCTCACTTATACTTGTTGCAACCGATATTTCCGTGACCGGTTCTTGGTTTTTCTCATCACTATCCTTTGCCGGTTCTCCGAAGTAAATCGCTACATCATTGTCTTCGACTTCTTCCACGGGTTGGACGTTGTCGACATTGGGCGGTGGGACGACTATCGTGTGCGTCACGGAGTTGTCCGCTCGCTGGTCACAGTCACCGTGACTGAAGTCGTTGAAGCGCTGATGGCTTTCCTTTTGCAATAAATGCTTGATGTCATTAGTGCTTTGTACTTCTAGGTCTTTTTGTTGTTTAGATCTGTCAACTGGTTCGTATCCGGCTGGAAGGACCAGTCCCTGTTCCAGACTGTCGACGCTTGTCTGATAATAGTTTTGATTTATTTGATGATGGTTCGTGGATTGCTTATAAACATTTTTCGTTTGACTTCGATGGTCGTTGTTTTTAACCTGATCTGGTTGTTCGATAGCTTGTAATATGCTCTGAAGTAATCCTTCTGATAGGAGCTGTTCGTGGGGTATCGATGGTGATATCGCCGTGCCTCGGCCGTCGTCAGCTGATTGTATTTGGACGGAATACGTCGCCTGGTTGTTTTTAGCTGGCGAGTTAGCTATTTGCTCGTTTACTTGATGTAAATTTTGACTTGAAGTGACAATCTTCTGTTGTAGCTGCTTCGTTTCTTCGCTCAAATTCTTGATATTTTGTGACGTGTGATAGATTTGATCTGATAGAGAGTTTTGTTTGTAAAAATCTTTGTTGCTATCTTTTATTGATTTCCCTTTTTGGACACTCGTCTTCTCTGTTTTCCCGTTGTCTATTTGATTAGGTAATATAGTTTGGACTAATGTATGAGAGGCTGTTGATAAATCTTTCGTGTTGTAAGAAACTGATTCACTGCCTTCTGCTGGTGTGTTGAAACCGTTTTGGGATGACAACAATGCTTGTTGATGCTTATGGAATGCGGAACCCAATGAGCTCAAACTAGCAACATAACTTGACGCTAATTCTGCAGGAATTTTCTCGCCATATTTAGCAGCTTTCAATATAGCTTCGTGGTAGGGACAGTGCTTTAATATAGCTGCCGCTTCTAAGTTGGATAAATTAGCTAATATCGTACCATCGATCGTCGCTGCTACAGCATTGCTCGTAGATCCGGAAGCTGTATGATCAGCGACTGTTAAGAGCGGCGCTGAATAAGAATCAATTGGTGAGCCATACAAGTTACTGGGCTGTTGGGATTGGAAGTTTATTGGATGCCCTGAGTGTGGTAGACTATATAAATTCGATGGTTCAATGGAGAATGAGACGCCATTAAACCCATGGTTTCCAGAGTGATGATTTATTTCCTTGATCTCACGGATCGGTGGCGGTAAATACGCGGGACCTTGTTTCACATGATCAATTCCGTGGGTGTCTTTGTGATGTGATATTTGACCAATCTGCTGGATTAGACCTTCGGGTACTGAATCTCTGAACTTGATAGGATGTCTAGGTAAATGGCCACCAGAATGAATAGCGGGACCACCACCTGAAAATGACCCGTAGGGTATAGGTAGATTAGCTGGTAGCTGCTTTGGTGGAGCGCCGTATTGGCTACTCGGTGGTGCTCCATATGTGCCTGATGGTGGTACGAGTCCTTTAGCTCCTTGTTGTCTATGTGATGGAGGGTAGGGACCATTAGAGAGAGAGTCTAAAGGCGGAGCGCCGTATGAATCGGCAATAGCTTTTTCAGGTGTAGCGGATTGAATGAATGTGAAGTCGGATTGTGGATTGTTGTTTTCTGTGTAATGAGCTTCGAAGACCGTCTTTGATTGGTCAATGTGGTTCGAGTCTCCACCGACGATTGCGTTCAAATCAATGTTCGCTAACGCATCTTGGTGTACAGTTGAATAGCCCGATGATATTTGTGCGCCAGAAAAGTGCGCCTCTTGATTGATGTCTGGTAGCGAATGTCCGTCTAAATTGATGCTCACTTCTTGGAGTAACGGAGGTGGTGGCGGCGGTCCATATTGGTCCAAAGTTTCAATGTGTCCATTATTATGTCCATTGTGTTGGATAGTTTGTATCGTGTGAACATTTTCAACATTGTCGAACAATGGTTTTGATATTCCTGGAATTGGTTTCCATCCGTCGTAAAGGACGTGCGGAGGTGTCGGTGGCGCTGGTATACCTGGATGGGGTGGTCTAGGATTTGGGTCCGGCTGAGGTGGTCCGTAATGACCGATGCTTCCGAAATCTTGTACTACCAGTTGGTCGTTCGGTCCAATAGGACCAAGAGGATGTCCTGGAGGTCCATAAGTGTCTGCTGGTATTGGGAAGTTAGGTTTCAAGTTTACTGGCAAACTAGTGATTGGAGTACCGTATATTGGCGCTGGAAGATTTAATCCTAAGTCATAATTGGTACCAATGCTCGTTCCAACGCTTGTTTCTAGACTTCCAAAGTTTGTTCCAATGGTGCTTATACTTCCAACGCCTGTACCAATGTTACCAATACTGGCACTAACTGTGCCAAAGTTTTGTGGCAACGACAGAGGTAGTTCAGGGAAGCTTTGCACATTTAGTGTTGGAGGCCCATAGCTGACTTTTGGTGGTCCATACACAGGTTTGGGTGCTCCGTATATTGGTTTCGGCACTCCATAAACAGGCTTCGGGAAAGAGAGCTTTGGTGGTTTAAAAGGTGCACCGTATGTAGGCTTTGGAAGGGTCTGTTTTGGTGGACCATAGTTCTTCTTTGGGGGGCCATATACCGGTTTCGGAGGACCATAAGTTTGTTTTGGTTTATTTGAATGGTATTTTGGGGGGCCATAAACTGGCTTGGGCTTGCCGATCGGTGGTGGGGGCCCTTCGTAGTTTTGATTCGGAAATACCACCGGAGATGGCGGGCCGTATGCACCTGGAGGTGTTTCTAAGAACGATGGTGTGTCTGGAACTCCGTAAACGGGAGCGGGATGCGGCAAATCTGAAACAAAAAAATATAATTAACTTTCACACACACAGTCTGTGCGCCTTATGCGAGCTTGGTTTATTATTCGATAGCGTTGGAGTTAACTGCAATTTGTAATGAATTCCGATTATTGTCACTAGACGGCGCTGTTTTCATTGCATACAAATAGTAACGTAGTTAACGCTATTAAATAAGTAAAAATTTACTGGTGGTAGGGCTTTGTGCAAGCTCGTCTGGGTAGGTACCACCCACTCATCAGATATTCTACCGCAAAACAGCAGTACTTGGTATTGTTGTGTTCCGGTTTGAAGGGTGAATGAGCCAGTGTAATTACAGGCACAAGGGACATAACATCTTAGTTCCCAAGGTTGGTGGCGCATTGGCTATGTAAGCGATTTCTAACATTCCTTACAGTGCCAATGTCTAAGGGCGTTTGGTGACCACTTACCATCAGGTGGCCCATATGCTCGTCCGCCTTCCTATTCTATAAAAAAAAACACTCGCACGGGGCGCACTGTTACAAAACAAATCACGTTATTGTATCAACTGATAATTTAAATTTTTCTTTTAGTCACTAGATGGCGTTAGTTGTATCCTGAATCACGCTATAGTTTGGTAGTTCTCAGAGTATATAAGACCTAGCTTGTAGCATAAAGCTACCTGACCACAATCGATAGTTTTTATTAAAAAATTTACAACAGTACATTCGAGTACTAAAGGCTCCAAGAACTTTCTCTTGACTTTAACACTTTCTTTACAAACAAATAATGTGAGGACAGGCTTGAGATCTGCTGAGAGACAGTCATATTATTATGTTTAAAAGATTACTAGGAAATCCAACTAATATTAAAAACTTGCAAGTTTATTGGAATAGAGATGAATTAATAGATTACACCCCTACTAAACATAGGCTGGCTAACACACACCTCACACGTTAGCCTCGGTAGAGATGCCAGTAAAAGAATTGTACCCACCACTAGGTATGTTTAAAGATGGTCCATACGCGTCAGGTGGTAACGGCTCGCCGTAGGAATTCGATAAACCTGCTTCTCGTTTCTGCGCTTGCGCACCTGAAAATAAAACCACTGTTATAAATAGAAGTTACTTCACCGCTAGTAATCGTTACTTTGGTATGACTGCTTCTAAATAAGGGAATTTCCCTACATAACCTCGCCTGGAGGATTCTCGGTTGATAAGCGTTGCTTTATTGACAATTGACATAATACATATTTAGGTTTAATCTCAAAGTATCAGCCTATCAATGGCCTACAGCTGGGCTTAGGACTCCTTTTTGAGGTGAATATCCGCCTCTTACCCCTCCACACTGTTCCAATTTGGTGGATACACGTGGCAGATATTCAGATACGACATTCAAGTGACGATGTTTTCGAACGAGCTCAGATTTCCGAGAAGTTTTCCGTTCAACTGGCTCACTTGATTAGCCTATGCTAATATTATAAAGAGATAAGATTTGATTTTTTTTATGTTTGTTTGTAATGGATAAACTCAAAAACTACTTAACCGATTTCAAAAATTCTTTCACTTAAAGCTAAATTATCAGCGAGTTACATGGGCTGTATTTTATTTTCAAAAAAATTAAAGATTCCTACGAAAATCTCAGTAATGTAACCCAAGGTACCAAAAATTTTTCTATAAAATATCAATTAAGAATTGTTCAACTCGACCGAAATCGGGGCGAGCAGCTGGTAGTAAATAATTTTTTTTTTATATATTTGCCTGGAATGCAAATGACTCTACTCCACCTGATGTTAAGTGGTAGTAAAGTCCAAACGCGAGGACGGCCAGTACAGTCGGGAAGAAGGTTCTGCACTAGCCGCCCTCGCCTTGCCGGCCCGCAAGATGCCTCTTCACGCCTCGTTTGAAGGAACCCGGGTTGTAAGAGGAGGGGAACACGTGAGCTGGTAAGGTATTCCATTTTTTGGAAGTGTGTCAAAGAAATAGAAGGCAATACCCGATTGTGATGCTTCAGCTACTAAATCCTGTTCGTTATCCTTGCTCACCAGGCCGGGTGGACTGTCGTCAGCTGTCACCAGCGCGACCAGCAACACCGCCGCCCACTGGAATAATACAATACCATTTATAACACTTGTATTATAAAGAGTGTATTGTGTGTTAGATTTTCGGAAAACTACTAATACGTATATATATAGTATTTTTTTTATATAAAATAGGTAGGTGGACGGACATATTCGACGCTGTGAAAAAAATAACCATTCCTTATATCGCCAATGTGTTACCAACCTTGGGAACGAAGATCTTAATGTAGGTTTTTTTAATATCCTCGGACATTATTCACACACGGCCATCTGATCCCAAACTAAGCAGAGCTCGTACTATGGAAACCAGACAACTGATATACTACATATACTACTTTTCTTTTGTAAATACATACTTATATAGATAATTACACCCAGACTCGGGACAAACAGACATGTTCATGCACATAAATGTCTGTCCTGGGTGGGAATCGACCCACAACCTTTGGCGTGAAAGGCAAGTATCTACCAACCACGTCAACCCACCGTTCACCCCTTTTTGGTTGTAGTCTCACTGGCTCATTCGGCTTTCAAACCGGAACACAACAATACTAAGTATTGCTGTTTGGCGATGGATTATTTGATGGTTAGTTAAACCAGAGTAACAAAATGACCAGAGATAACCCACAGTAATAAATTAACAGTCTGTAAGTGTCTCACTGCTGAGCTAAGATCTCCTCTCACATTTAGAAGAAGGTTTGAAGCTTCTTCCACCACACTGCTCTGAAAATCCAATGGTGATTGCAAATGTTTGAACCTGCGATCGTCAGTTAAGATTCACGAATCTTATACACTTAGCCTCCTCGGCTCTTATGTGATTATGTTTAAAGATATTAAAAATAACGTCAACATTAGTTTAATTCACGTCAATCGTCACATAGTATGAAAATCCTTATAAAAATAAATAACAAAATCGTTTAACACGTTTTATATAGACAAATATCGCTTTACAGTTTGCTATTCGAGACGGCAGTTTTAGATTTACTAGTGGTAGAGCTTTGTGCAAGCTCGTCTGGGTAGGTACCACCCACTCATCGGATATTCTACCGCTAAATAGCAGTACTTGATATTGTTGTGTTCCGGTTTGAAGGGTGAGTGAGCTAGTGTAATTACAGGCACAAGGGACATAACAACTTAGTTCCCAAGGTTGGTGGCGCATTGGCGATGTAAGCGATGGGTAACATTTCTTGCAGAGCCAATGTCTAAGAGCGTTTGGTGACCACTTACCATCAGGTGGCCCATATGCTCGTCCGCCTTCCTATTCTATAAAAAAAGATACATAACGAGGTATATAAATGGATGCGTAAATAAATACACAAGAGATATATTCGCACTTAGTGCTGAAGGAATTGATCGGTTGGTAAATCGGGTGATTTGTAAATCGCTTACATAATAACTCGAGATAATATCCTTTATTTACCAGTAAAAATTCGGTACGGATCATCATCTAGAACATTATATAAAACTTACTAAATATATATATGTATTTAGTATATTATATATATAATTTTTATTACAGCCGTGATGTCTTAGTGGTTAGAACGCGTGAATCTTAACCGATGATCGTGGGTTCAAACCCGGGTAAGCACCACTGAATGTTCATGTGCTTTATTTGTGTTTATAATTCATCTCGTATCTGACGGTGAAGGAAAACATCGTGAGGAAACCTGGTGTCTAATTTCACTGAAATTCTGCAACATGTGTATTCCACCAATCCGTATTGGGGCAGCGTGGTGGAATAAGCTCCAAACCTTCTCCTCAAAAAGGGAGAGGAGGCCTTTAGCCCAGCAGTGGGACATTTACAGGCTGCTAATTCACGGTTACGGTTACGGTATTATAGAATAGCAAATGGATATATTGACTTAAATAGAGGCGGGTGTTTTGATATCACAGATAAATACTTCAGATTTTATTTATTTGCACAGATAAGCATAAAATTGTGAACAACAATGATACGTGAACTATAAGTTGATATAACCTTTTTTTTTATAGAAAAGGAAGGTGGACGAGCATATGGGCCACCTGATGGTAAGTGGTCACCAACGCCCTTAGACATTGGCATTGTAAGAAATGTTATCCATCGCTTACATCGCCAATGCGTCACCAACCTTGGGAACTATGATCTTATGTCCCTTGTGCCTGTAATTACACTCACTCACCCTTCGAACCGGAACACAACAATACCAATGCTGCTTTGCGGTAGAATATCTGATCAGTGGGTGGTACCTACCCAGACGAGCTTGCACAAAGCTCTACCACCAGTAATGAACCACTAGGAAGATATTATTTATATTCCAATACTTGCAAACACGCGGAAACTATTATATCTAACGTCAAAGTAATTCATTATAATGAATACAACTCTTTAGAAAACACAAGGAACCAAATTAAAAAAAAATGTTCCATGTTGAGTACCAATTGAAAGACCTCCCTTTCTAAAACTAATAATTAATAATATTATACAAGAAAACTTTCTAAACGCACAGCTTTAGTATAAGCACGGTATATATATATAAGCGAAATACAACTCATCACGAGATCTCCTAAACTATCCACGATTGACTTGAGATTTGTCACAGTTACTCCTTCCCTGATGTCCCTGGTCACTAAGATCGGATTTTACGCAAATCCTATCCAAAATACATTGTTCTTCTTATATCTTATATGTATAAAGTTTTATATATATTGTTTTAGTATTTTTTTTTTAATTTATTTAGCCATTTTAAAAAAAACACTTTACTCATCTACTAGTATTAACAGATAGGAGTTATTAGGTCTGTGTGAGTTTTATCTCTATAATACTAAAGTCATACATGGGAAGTATCATTTCAATCATCGTTCACAGGTCAACGAATTAAAAAAAAATATACTTTCTCCTTTCGCACGCTCGTGAACAATCTAGTTTACGCAGTGGTGGGAAGAGATTTATCGATATTACTTTTTAGAGTTCTGTCAGGTCGCCAAGAATTAGGGGAGATCCGTGAGCCCTGGGGCTTTTATAATATTGATTTATAAGACAAAAAAAAACATACCAATTTCAATCATACAAATTTAAAGCAAAGAGAGGTGATACCTTAATCCATATAACAGCATTGTTAAAAAAAAAAAAGCGCGCCAATTTCAAACCGCCATTTTGTTAATTGTCAGAAAGGTAAAGTAATTAATTCATTATTGGCGCGATTTGTGATTTGTTGAATGTTTTCAAGTGTTATTTGGATTTTTAAGAGTAATTGAATGAGATTTACATCAATTTATATGATTTGTTGTTCTATTTTTGAAAAGATCAATTCGAGGTTATTATAAAATTTTCACTAAGCTAAGCAATATATTATGTAGTAACAGCCTGTGAATGTCCCACTGCTGGGCTAAAGGCCTCTCCCTTTTTGAGGAGAAGGTTTGGAGCTTATTCCACCACGCTCCAATGCGGGTTGGTAGAATACACATGTGGCAGAATTTCAATGAAATTAGACACATGCAGGTTTCCTCACGATGTTTCCCTTCACCGTAAAGCACGAGATGAATTATAATCACAAATTAAGCACATGAAAAGTCAGTGGTGCTTGCCCGGGTTTGAAACCACGATCATCGGTTAAGATTCACGCGTTCTTACCACTGGGCCATCACGGCTCATATATATCATATATTATATAAATTTAGTAAAATATATACAGTATTTGTATAAATAATTAAATTCCGAAATAAATTATTATTGAAACACTCCACATATTTGTAAAATAATTCCAAATTAGCGTGCAGTTTTTATGAGGAGTTACAACAGTAGCTGAACGTCAGGATCGAATAAGCGACCCTGGCATTGTGAGGCGGCCTGTGAACCATTCCTCTGTTGACACTTTTTGAGTTAGATCACATTAGACATTGGATCTGTGGTTTTTATTAGATACAGATAAAAAAAGACGAACAATACTTGAGCTTTGCTTTATGATATATAAAAAACTATTAACTAAATATTGTGTTAAAAAATATGTAACCACTGTTTACCATGTTACACATTACACAGAAAACGTTTTTTTTTATTTATAGAACACCTGATGGTAAGTGGTCACCAAACGCCCTTAGACATTGGCACTGTACGAAATATTAGCCATTAATTACATCGCCAATGCGCCACCAACCTTGGGACTTTGGGAGTTCTTCTCAGGTCTGAGGTCTTTATTTCCGAACTGGTGGTAAATTTATGACAATCGATAAGTAAGTATAACGCTTCTATATTGAATAAAAAAAACTTTGACTTTGAACGAGCAATCGCTTTTCTTATAATACACTTTGTATTATAAATATGTATATGGACTGTATGTAATAAAGCAAATAATTATAGATTATTGACGAGAATTGACAGACAGATAACAAGGCTCAAAATAATTGAGGGACTTTGCGTGTAACGAAACGGTACACCTTGGAACGTTACAAAAATTAACCATTCATAATTAATATTATTTATATTAACGAGCAATTGGGCTAAATAATAATTAGTCACCAACGCCGTTGTTACTAAGCTCTTTCCGGTCGCGTTGGACCGTCCCATCGGATTAGAGTGCTGTGTTTGAGCACACGTGTAATATGTTCTGCGCAGTTAGCTAATCTGCCTAGATCCGCTGGGGAAACCTGTCAGGAGGACATCATTATCAATTTTTTTTATAGAATATGAAGGCGGACGCGCATATGGGCCACCTAGTGGTAAGTGGTCACCAAACGCCCTTAGACATTGGCACTGTAAGAAATGTTAGCCATCGCTTACATCGCCAATGCGCCACCAACCTTGGGACCTAAGATTTTATGTCCCTTGTACCTGTAATCACACTGGCTCACTCACGCTTCAAACCGGAACACAAGAATACCTGCTGCATACATATATACTGCTGTTTTGCGGTAGAATATCTGATGAGTAGATGGTACCAACCCAGTCACCAGTGAAATAAATATATGACGCCCAACCCGTATTGGAATAATAATTCCAATACGTTACTCTCTATTAAAGATTATTCTGAAGTCTATCGAAGGAGACGTCGTCCCAATCAGTAGGGTTTGCGTATTAATCGCTTATTGTTACTAAAATATAATGTGTTATATAAATTGTATTACAGCACCATTTTTTAAATAAATTATTTTTTGGCCTATATTTGTGTTAAGCGCAAAATATTCAGCCAATGTCACTTATAAAAGTTAAATGTAATTATTAGTATTAGATGTAAATAATAATCGAATTAATTCAATTTAATCTTAATCATTTGTAGATATTTATAAAATATCCTGGGACATTCATCTGATCCCAAACTAAGCAGAGCTCGTGCTATGGAAACCAGACAACTGATATAATAATAATAATAATAATAATAATAATAATAATAATAATAATAATATAATTATTTATTTTCTTCACAAAAAGTTTACATAGTAAAATGTAACATTTACATAACAGCTAATTAATGTGAAGACTGGTACTTGCAATAGATAAACTGTTCTACAAGACACCAGGCCTCCACTCCCGTTTATATGAACAAAAAATAAAAATAAATGTATAAGGTGGGGGATGTAAGAAATAATACAAAATATAAAATAAAGTAAATAAGACGTCCATGCTTATGTTAGCGTTGGTACTTGTGTGTGCAGGTGTGTGTGTGTGTATGAGTGTGTGTGTGTGTGTGTGTGTGTGCGTGCGTGTGTGTGTGTATGTGTGTTGCATTTAATTCAATTTTAAAGGTGTAAATAAACTGTTTACATTTGTGTCATTTAAATCCAAAAGGTACTTAAAGATGAATTGCTTTAATTGTCTGTTTGTGTATTTCCTAATGTTAAGCTTGGCATGCAATATGTTATATATTCTAGGATATACTACATATACTACTTTTCTTTTGTAAATACATACTTATATAGATAATTACACCCAGACTCAGGATCAACAGATATGTTCATGCACATAAATGTCTGTCCTGGGTGGGATACGAACCCACAACCTTCAGCGTGAAACGCAAGTACCTACCAACCACGCCAACCGGCTCGTCTTAATTGTTTGTTATTAATTTAATAATAAGTATAATAAATTTCAATTATGTTAATTATGAAATTGCAATTTTATTTTTCTTGATATTTTTGCCTCTATAAGAATGGATTTATTTCTTGTTATAATTTTTTTTTATATGTTTTAGAAATATTATTTTTTAATTAATATTATAATTCAATATATTTTTGACATGATTCAAGAACATCATTTAAAATATGTAATTTACAAAACAGATATATAACCCAATTTCAATGTATTTTTTTTATATTAATAATAAGAAAATGTAATTAATGTTGTTTTCTGGTCATCTGGTCATCATGTTATTATGTCATAATATTGGAATGTTTGTTGGTAATAAACTAAGCAAATAAACAATGAAATCAGTGTATTTTTTTAACCTATTATCGGTAGCCACGAATACATTATTTTGCTAGTATTGTTATAGTGGATACAAAAACTGGATGTAAGCAGTTACAACTAGTATTCTACTTCCGATTGCTGATAATAAGCCTGGGAACTGACATTGTTATAGCATTGTAAGACAATGAAGTGTAGTATGTGGGTTTTTAGTGTTTCAACCCAATGCACTTGGGAACGGGAGCAGGTGAGCTCTGAGACAGTGTTGCCATCTTGTTATAAGTAAATCACCATTAATTATGGAAAAAACACTCACCGCGTCGGTCATTTGAAATGCAGCAATTATTGTTCGCATTTCCATATTACCCGCGGGATTTAGAGGCCTGGTGATAGGGCAACAAATATTGTAATTGTTTTATTTAAGTATTATATAAATAAGGTACAAAGGTGTTCCGTTTCGTTACACGCGAAGTTGCTTAAACATTTTGAGTTTTGTGTTCAGCGTGTCAAAATTCGTCGATAATCTTTTATTTTTTGCTTTATTACATATAAAGATATCCTGGGACATTATTCACACACGGCCATCTGATCCCGAGCTAAGCAGAGCTCGTACTATGGAAACCAGACAACTGATATACTACATATACTATTCTTTTGTAAAAACATACTTGTATAGATAATTAAACCCAGACTCTGGAAAAACAGACATGTGCACACAAATGTCTGTCCTGGGTGGGAATCGAACCCTCAACCTTCGGTGTCAAAGTATCTACCAACCGGCCCGTCAAAACCCGCCAAACAATACTTAGTGCTGTTGTTACGGTTTCAAAGGTGAGTGAGCCAGTGTAACACGCACAAGACATAACATCTAAGTTCCCAAGTGTGGTGGCGCATTGATGACGTAAGGACTAATACACAGCACTCATACAAGCTGTTTCAACTAGGCAACTATATTTCGAATTTCGAATAAATAATGGTCATGATGACATAAAAGAAAAATACAACTAGCATCCGAGGGGCGTGGTGAAATAAGCTTACCTTAAGAAACTCGCCGAGCAGTGGTATAACTTAATTGTCACTTAATTTAGAAGACACAAAAGTAAAAATCTCACTTAAAAACTTGGCGTTACAGAAAATATGTGAAAAGTTATTAACAAATGATTATATAGTTAAGAGTTTTTAAAATCGCATAGACTTCTCTGGGTATCCGGAACACGAGACAGACCTACTTTTGCGGTCACTTAATGTGTGCTTAATGGACTTTAGATTAGTATGTAAGTTGTGTGAGATGTAAATGATGAAAGCTTTTCCTACTAAGTCAATATGCGTCTGAACTAGTTTGGATTGACATCGATCTCGTGTTGTTGGGTGGGCAGGTGTTATAAAAAAATTGACCTGTATCCTTCCTCGGGTCTTTGTGTAAGCTCGTCTGGGTATATACCACCCACTCATCAGATATTCTACCGCTAAACAACAGTACTTGTTTTGTTGTGTTCCAGTTTGGGTGAGTGAGCCAGTGTAATTACAGGCACAAGGGATATAACATCTTAGTACCCAAGGTTGGTGGCGCATTAGCGATGTAAGTGATGGTTAACATTTCTTACAATGTTCAATGTCTATGGGCTTTGGTGGCTTACCATCAGGTGGCCTATTTGCCAGGCCGCCTACCTATTTTATAAAACAAAAACAATCTGGAATTTAAACATTAAGAGTTGGACAACGCGCCCTTTTACCAAAGGGCTGTCTATGATATGCTAGTTAGTAGACTTGAATATGTGATTCTCACCATTCCCCATCTCGGTATCTGAAAGAAGAAAATGATAAAATTAATATATTTATACTTTATATGATATATAGCCGAAATGGCCTAGTGGTTAGAACACGTGAATCTTAACCGATGATCGTCGGTTCAAACTCGGGCAAGCACCAATGAATTTTCATGTGTTTATAATTCATCTTATGCCTGACGGTGAAGGAAAACGTCGTGAGGAAACCTGCATGTGTCTAATTACACTGAAATTCTATTAGTTTCCTCAAAAAAAGGAGGAGAGGCCTTAGCCCAGCAGTAAAACATTCACAGGCTGTTACTGTATTTAAAGAAAAGCTTATATGATGTCCACCGGAACTGGTTCGTCCACGGCGGCCAATCTCCAGGGAGATTAGCCAACTGCGCAGGAGATGTACAGTATACAGTTTGAGCTGCAATCATAATAAATAAACTTATGACACGTAGTCACCGACTTCGCAAAATCTTATCGAATTTCTGACTGATCTTTCCTGGTACACGATTCGTTGGATATTTTTGAAATTAATAAATTCGTATCTCATTTCAAAGGAACTTACTTAACACAACATTCAATAAAAAAACGTACAGTTACTTATGGATTTCGAAACGGCTAAATAAATTATGTATATAAGTATGTATTTACAAAAGAGAAGTAGTATATGTAGTATATCAGTTGTCTGGTTTCCATAGTACGAGCTCTGCTTAGTTTGAGATCAGATGGACGTGTGTGAATAATGTCCCAGGATATTATTATTATTATTATAAATTTGATTGAGTTTCTTACCTGTTCTCTTAATAATCTATATTCCGAATTTGTTTGTTTTAATTAAGTACCGTAATATGATTTCAAATTCCTAAAGAGCCTTTCAGAGCTTACTCAATTAAAAATATATTTTGATTAATTGTCCGAGACAGCGGTATTACGTTTATTTATTACATATAATGTAATACATTAAAACGTTGTCAGATCCGGAATTATATATAAGCTTCAAAGACACCGACTAAGCCCTCCGCCCCCTCAAAATAACTGCTTCTGAATAGGGGTGCCTTAAATATTTGGGCGAGCCGGTTTGCGTGGTCGGTAGATACTTACCTTTCACGCCGAAGGCTATTTCAATTCCCACCCAGGACAGACATTTGTGTGCACATGTCTGTTTATCCTGAGTCTGGGTGTAATAATCTATATAAGTATGTATTTACAAAAAAAAAGTAGTATATGTAGTATGTCAGTCTGGTTTCCATAGTACGAGCTCTGATTAGTTTGGGATCAGATGGCCGTGTGTGAAAAGTGTCCCAGGATATTATTATTAATGGCTCAAGTATCAATGAACCCAGGATCTTTAGATTGTTAAGTCCAGATCAGGTTGTCGTGCAAGACCTTCACGATACCTTAAGATTACGTCTGACGTAACTGATTAACGCTTTTATTTATCATCGCCATTCAGAATCACGATTTCGTATTAAAAGTGAAATTGTCTGTCGATCGGTGAAAGTTACACAAACATTGATATCTCTTATTTCAATAACTACAATCGTTTCAGATAGTTTTAATGTTAAAACTATGTATAAACGAATATACTAGAAATGGGTTTAAAGATGGTGCTCAATTCCACTTTCGTTCGTATATCTAGCTCTTATATATAATACCTAGTTATATATAATAATAATAATATCCTGGGACATTATTCACACAACGCCATCTGATCTTTTACGGTAGCATGCGCAAGCGACCCCGTGGAGCTACCCGTTAAGACGAAAAGGGTACTGCTGGTTTTGTAGAAGGTATTCCGATGTTCGATGTGCAATCGGCGCCTTGGGCAACGGTGAGTGCCCCATACCCTCAAACTGTTCCCGAGGGGTAAACGCGTCATGATTTTTTTTCAGCGTTAAAAAAAGGCCATCTGATCCCAAACTAAACAGAGCTTATACTATGGAAACCAGACAACTAATATACTACTTTTCTTTCGTAAATACATACTTATATGGATAATTACACCCAGACTCAGAACAAACAGACATGTTAATACACACAAATGTCTGTCCTGGGTGGGAGTCAAACCCACAACCTTCGGCGTGAAAGGCATGTATCTACCAACCACGCCAATCATCAAATATCATTACATATTATATAATAAAGTGTTCCGTTTTTGAGGTGAAGGATTGGAGCTTATTCCACCACGTTGCTCCAATGCGGTTTCGTAGAACCGTTGGAATTTCAGTGAAATCAGACACATGCAGGTTTCCTCACGATGTTTTCCTTCACCGTAAAGCACGAGATGAATTAAAATCACAAATTAAGCACATGATAATACAGTGGTGCTTGCCCGGGTTTGAACCCTCGATCATCGGTTAAGATTCACGCGTTCTTACCACTGGGCCATCTCGGATTTTCATACGGTTTTCACAAATGCACGGAGTAGTTCATGAGGAAGTTTCAAGTGTATATATCATTGATATTTTGTGTGAATTGGCTGAAACGTGTCGGTTATATATAAGTAGTCTGTTACGCAATAGGAGACAGAAAAACAACTTGACTTTGACCTTGAATTAACGCGATATCATTAAAAAGAAAAACAAAATGTCTCCGAGCATGTTTGGTCAAAATGGCGAGCAAATATTAATTAATGTTTAGTTTGATAAAATTACAATAAGATATATTTTTTTATGATAATCATTAATGTCAAAATCTTAGGTTAGGTTAGGTTACCTTTTAAAATTATCGTTTAATACTTTTTGTTAATTATTTCTAATAAAGCATTTCCCGCCAAATTTATAAGCTTTGTTTTTTAATTAAACAATGTTGTCTGGTGCAGTTTTAAATCAATAATATTTAATTAAAAAACTACGCAATCTTTATAAGTATGGTCGTTAATTTTAATCTTTTTTTATCTGGATTTAAAATAAGGACTTTTTAGGCTGAATGATCTCAGATCGTTGTCAAAGAAAAAAAAAAAGAAAAAATACTAATATTTTGTAATATATTAAATTATTGTATAATTATTCATTTATTCATAATCACTTAAAACTAAAAGCTATGTTCTGTATAGTTTTCCTATTTAACATAAATGTTAATATATTAACTTAATGTTCGGAAGTTAAACACAAACGTATGACCTCACACATATAAAGATATATATATGAACTTTCATTTGACACCTGACTGACACTTTCACTGTTGGAATGTCGTCATACGACTGTATATGACCAGCACCATCGCCTTCGTATAAATATACCTTGAAGCTTAGCATTATTTTACAAACTAGCAATGCTCAGCCAGCGTGGAATTCATTTAGTGAAGAAAATTTTTCGAAATTTGCCATTGTAATTTACATACCTATTTGAGTTATAATATATAAAATGGTTGGTATCTCACAAAAAACTAGTATATAAATTATTACCAAGGGTATTCCTAGGTACCGTTTAGTCTTCGTTTAATCAAAATCGGTTGAGCTTATCATTAGTTATAACAACATATAGTTCACATATTTTAGGCTAAGTAGAGCCCTTAGTGGTCTTCCTTTTCGTAGGGGTCCGAAGACGTCCTTATCAGCCAATATCAACATGTTAGGTTACAAAGCAAACACTCCCCGACCCCGACGGCAGGGTCGAGGGTCCCTCATTCATAATAATTGTTAGGTGTATGACGGGATCATTGCACACATAGTGTCTTCCTTCGTGACGTCGACGGTGTCCTAAACCGAGGTTCGGCCTCACGGGAGGCGCCCTTAGGACACGTATTCTGAGCCATTAAGTGGACTTCCAACATCCGGCTTAGTTATCTTAAAAATTCGCACCCGCCCAGTGACGCGATTGAGGCCATTTGGGCCAACAGCCATAAGTCAATTTAAAACAAAAACTAATTTAGGCTTCTCTAGGAACACGAATTTACAATAAAATACCTACACATAAAAAATTACACTCGTTTAATGCAATTTAAGATGAAACTGGCTGAATATTTAAAAAATAAGCCCATGCGTTAAATGGGTAACTACTAAAGACGAATACGAATGTTATATTACTATATATTTCTGATGTAAGGGACTTATGTCTTTTTTGAGAATCAATGTCTATGAACTCAACCAGAATGAAGCCTCTGGTCTTCGCCTCTGTATACACCAATTACTATTCCCACATCAGTGGTCCCCTAGTTAACTGGCATTAGTTGACCTTGAGTTGACTGGCATAGACCTTACTCACACGCAGCCATGAGGCGGACGAATACTCAATAAATATCTATTGAAAGATATCGAGATGAGATCATAGAAAAATTTTAGTACTCTTTATAATTTTGACATATGTCAAATACATTTTAAATAAATACTAATTAATATTATGAATGTGAAAGTGAGTTTGGTTAATCTTTTTCTTACGCTTACACGTCTTAAGTACGAAATCTACTAAATGTTACATACACGATATCCTACCCCCCCCCCCCCCCCCACACGCGAGACCGCGGGTAGAAAGTAGTAAATAATAATCATTAAAAACTATGAAAGTCGGTTAAAAGTATTTGTAGAAATGCTATTCGACATGTTTTCAAACACGCACACACAGAAACGAAATCTCGCAACCGGACCTCGTGGCTTGTGTTACGTGCGTACAGGCCCCGAGGTACTTTAACATTGGAGGCCTCCGATTCGAAGGCGTTTATAGTTAAATTCAAATTCAAAAAATTTCGTTTTTGGCTGGGGCCCCTCAGTTGGTTGGGGCCCGAGGCACAAATCCGGGGCAACGTACATACATATGCAGCTAACTTCGCTCCTGTTATTTACATTCATTTTCAATAGCACAATTTAGAATTTTTTGAATTTTCTTTTTTGTTTCTTTATAATTCTTTTTTAATATTAAAAATGGGATTGCGAGTTTGTTTTTTAAGTCGTAACTACTAAAAATACATAAAATTTTGCATAAACGTTTTCAGGTGAACTGAATTGGACAGTGTATCAAACATCTGAATCCCCACTGGCGCGATAACAAATAAAAATTGCCCCAACGCTGGGAAAAAGTCGTATCTGCGGTTGAACGTATTCTAACCATTGAACCATAAGGGCATCATATGCCATTAGGTCATTACCATCATCTCCGGCTCTTAAAGACATCTCATTATAACTTACACACATATTCAAGATACTATTCCAGCATCAAGGTCATTAATACCGGAACTTAGATATACAGTTACACTCCGAGCTTGTTCTTAATGATTGGGGGGATTGTATTTTTTTTTATAACCTGGGACATTATTCATTATTCACACACGGCCATCTGATCCCAAACTAAGCAGAGCTTGTACTATGGAAACCAGACAACTGATACTACATATACTATACTTTTGTAAATACATACTTATATAGATAATTACACCCAGACTCAGGACAAACAGACATGTTCGTGCACACAAATGTTGGTCCTGGGTGGGAATCGAACCCACAACCTTCGCCGTGAAAGGCAAGAATCTACCAACCACGCCAAATGGCCCGTCATATTTATATATTTATTTATTAGAGATCTCCAAGATAGGATACAGAGATACACTATACTATACTGGTGGTAAAGCTTTGTGCAAGCTCGTCTGGGTAGGTACCACCCCCATCAGATAATACACCGCAAAACAGCAGTATTTAGTATTGTTGTGTTCTGATTTGAAGGGTGACAGAGCCAGTGTAATTACAGGCACAAGGGACATAACATCTTCGTTCCCAAGGTTGGTAGCGCATTGGCGATGTAAGCGATGGTTAACATTTCTTACATCGCCAATGTCTACTCTTCTGTATGTCTGTCTTGGTGACCACTTACCACCACGTGGCCCAACCCTTCGTTCTATCTATTCTTTAAAAAAAACATAGGAACTACGAAAATATAAATAATTGTTGTTAAGATTATATTGAAATATGAGTTAAGTACATATTACAAAAAAAATATATAAAATGTATTTTAATATATACAAAAAACAGTTAAGAAAATTAAAAAAAAATAGTAAAATAAAAGCGTCTTGATAAGGTGATTGATAACTTTATGTCTATATTTAAATACATAAGTATCAATTATAATAATTTTTAGTTAACCTTCATCCAAATTGGTGGAAATGTATCAAATGTACTCAAAGGCCGAATTCCACTAATCTATCCAATCCAACTTTGACTATTATATATTTATTCGAATCGGAACCGAACCGATATGATGTTAACATACACCGTTATATCAAAACCAATCTTAAAAATTAACTCTCATAACAATAGTCGATAATTAAATTAAACAATAGGAAAATGGGTAAACCGCAACGATAACACTTCGATACGATTGCGACATGACAAATTGTTAGTATTGTATCTTGCCGGTTGCTGATGGTAGAATCTAAAGTCCGAACCAGACCTAGCACCTTAATCCCCCCGCCCCTCAACGGAAACAAGTATTACGTACATGTTAAGAGCATTACATTCTACGCAGCGATCATATTTGATTCACTTTCATATTCATCTTAGAAAGGTCGTTGAACTCTCTAATAGATGTGAGCGTTGAAAACTAAATGTGTGCTCATAACGCGTATTGTAAAGTTTTTTTTTTTTTAGTATATAAGCTAGCGCTTGACTGTTATCACACCTGATGGAAAGTGCTGATACAGTCTAAGGTGGAGCGCGCTTGCTTAGAAGATGCCTATTCACTCTAGACTTGAAGGTGCCCACATTGTAGGTGGTGGGGAAAATTAAAGTATTCCAGATCTTCTGCGTATCAGAAAGAATGAAGCAAATCGTTTCGTACGTGACTTAGATACGTCAACTACGTACGGGTGCAGATCTTTTTTACAAATTTGAAGATAATTCATCTTTAAAACAAAATGAAACGCCAATTTTATAAATTTCATAAGAATCTTCAAATTATATGTGTTAATAAAAACAATAGTCGCGAACAATTCTTGGAAATCGCTTAAAAACGTAAATCTACCGGTTTATTGTGTAAATTCTATCGAGACGGCGAGATTCTCTCTCACTTCTCAATCAATGATTCTTGTAATAATCTATTTAATTAAAAACTTTTTTGACCACCACATTGTGTAGTATGACAAAAGGCTTAATGCCTGAAGGCATTCTCTACCAGTCAACCTTTAGGCTAAGCGGAAATTCGTGAAGGCGGTAATTAGTAATCAAAAATATACATACATACAAATATAACAACAACGAAGAAAATAAAAAACAGATATGAATAATAATGCATTATAGATGTCAAAGATGAAGAGAACTAGGAACTTTCTGATGATGCTCACGGAGACGAGCCGAAAGTAAGTTTTGAGGTGTCTTTTCTTATATACTCAGAATAGGTACGTAAGAATTAGGAACGAAACCAGAAGTATAAATAGGAACAGAAAGGTAAGAAATAATAACAAGAAAGAATAATAGGTAAGAATTAATATATTAGATAGAAGTCAATGAATACTAACTCCGAGTTCTATTATCATATACATAACCTTATATAATTCCTTATTTACTAATAATACCGATCGTATGACTCACTCGGTTTATAATTAGTATTTCTTTGTGTTAGATCAGTTTTTTTAAACAAGATATCTATATAGTTAAACTAAATAAAAACGTTATTTAAATACGAAATTTTAGTCAAATAAGTAAGCCGAAATGGCCCAGTGGTAAGAACGCGTGAATCTTAACCGATGATCGTGGGTTCAAACCCGGGCAAGCACCACTGAAGTTTTTCATGTGCTTATTTTGTGATTATAATTCATCTCGTGCTTTTCGGTGAAGGAAAACATCGTAAGGAAACCTGCATGTGTCTAATTTCACTGAAATTCTGCCACATGTGTATTCCACCAATCCGCATTGGAGCAGCGTGGTGGAATAAGCTCCAAAGCCTTCTCCTAAAAAAGGGAGAAGAGGTTTTAGCCTAGCAGTGGGATATTTACAGGCTGTTATAATTATAATTATAACATTTAAAGAATATAAGCATCAAAATAGCTTATCAACGTGAGTCGCTTATCATTATTGTCCATTTAAAGAACGGTGTCTCCAGACCGATTTCGGAGATGACGTCTCAAGAGAATGTATACACTTGTAATCGATATACATATCAGAAGTTTTCTCTTTCGATGTGTGTATATTATTAGTGTTCCTATTAAATAAATAAATAAGAGAGACTAGTCGACTGCGGACATATTGTGCAAATGTGTGTGAAAGAACACAAGCAAATACACTGTCTATTCCTTAACTCCTATCACATTGTACGGGAAATCCAAGTCGACTGGATACAGTTCCGGCTCAGGACCAACCTCATGTGTTTTGCGAGGCAAGTGTTGGCGCTCTGTGCGAGCCGGTCTGGTACTCATCAGATATCCTACCGCCAAGCAGCAATACTTAGTAACGTTGTCTCGGTTGAAAGGGTGAGTGAGCCAGTGTAACAGGCACAAGGAGCTTAACATCTTAGTTCCGAAAATCAACAGCACAATGGCGATATGTGGTTAATATTTCTTACATCGCCCATATCTATAGATCATGGTGACCACGTACCATTTACGTATTACGATCCATCAAAGTTTAATCATTACCTTAAGCAACCAATAATTATGGTTTGACATTTTATTACTATTGACCTGTACACCGAACTTTCTAGACCGGTTTGTTATATGGTTTATGGTTAACGATCTTCGTTAGTCGCTCGTATGGGGGGGGGGGGGGGGTTGTCTATGTCCTTTTCGATACAACTGATAACGTATAGGCAATCTCATGATCAGCTAAACAGTTAAGAAGGCAAAGTGTAACAGACAAACAAACACTCGTATCCATAATATTAGTAACGAGGGGGTAACATCAGAATCCACCTCATCCCTATCTTGTTCACCAAATCTTTTTTTTTGCAGGAAGGCGGACGAGCATCCGGGCCACCTGATAGTAAGTGATCACCAAACGCCCTTACACATTGGCACTGTAAAAAATGTTAACCATCGCTTACATCGCCAATGCGCCACCAACCTTGGGACCTAAGATTTTATGTCCCTTGTGCCTGTAATTACACTGGCTCACTCACCCATCAAACCGGAATACAACAACACCAAGTACTTTACTTTATACTTTATTGTACACCACAAGGACAAAAAAAAATACAAAACAAGGATACATACATAATAAAAGTAGTATACAAATTTGGCGACCTTATCGCTACATAGCGATCTCTTCCAGGCAACCAACGGATTAAGAGAATAACTCATAGGATATGAGGTAGGTGGTGCTCTAATAATACATAAAATAATATTAACATATGATTAAACAAACTAAAAAAAATAAATGTAAATATAAAATACATATAATATATATCAATAAATAAATTATATTATAAATACATATATAATTACAAGTATACAATATAAATACATACTATAAACAATAAGAACGAATAAAAACGATAAGTCCACAGATAACATGGCAGAAAAAAATTAATAATAATAAAAATAAAATATTTAATTAATGGTGATAAGGCATTTGAGACAAAAAGTGATCTTTCACAAGTTTTTTAAAAATGTATATGGATTTAGCCTCCCGAATATTTAAAGGAAGGTCATTCCAGAGCTTAATAGCCTGAACTGTGAAAGAATTATGATAAAAAGATGAGTTAGCAGCAAGTACTGCTGTTTTGCAGTAGAATATCTGATGAGTGGGTGGTACCTACCCAGACGAGCTTGCACAAAGCTCTACCACCAGTGCGTGGTCTTAATTTCATCTCAGTCATTACCATTGGAAGGTCCTAATTCTTAGTCTTAATTTCATATTCTCGTGTCTTGTTTTTTTTACCTTTTCTTTTTGAAGCAAGCAATAGTAATTAGTGTTTTAATTAGCCAGTAGTGTTTGCTTTCGAATGATTTTACATAATCTGTGGATGTATTATAATTGTATGTATGTAAGAATGGCCGGTTTAAAAATTGTTAACAGTAATAAATAAGTAAGGTCCTCCAGACCGATTTCGCAAAGACGTCAAGTCTCAACAGAGATGAGCCAAGTGCACAGGACATATTATAGAGCACGAGTGTGTGCGCAAACACAGGAGCACTCTCTATTCCCTTACTATCATAATCCGATGGGACGGCAACCCGACCCGACCGGAAAGAGTTCAGGCGCCAACGGCTCCACATGCTTTCCAAGGCACGGCAGTGTATACACTTCCAACTAATAGACTTCAAGCTGCAACTGAGAATTTTCGACAGTAGAGTCAATAACTTTTAAAGTCACGACTTGGGATTTGAACCCAGGACCTTGGGATCTGCAGCCTCAGCACTAGACCAACGAGGCAGTCGAGCTAGTGTATAATAACTAAAGAAACACAATTGTTATTGCATCAGCCGAGTGATTTTGACACGCGATGTGATTTCAACGTAAAAAACTTTTTAGAAATGTCCACGGAACCGTGGCGGTAATTTGAGATGAATCTCCGTTGACGAGATGTTCAGTTTAGAGAAAACAAATGCTCGTTGAACACTAACTAAAAAAGTGGAAAATCATCATCGTCACATCGGGGTATTGCAATTTCAAATCGAACCTGTGAGAATTGGTAAGTAGGAAATGAGCTGATGATCTCCAAACACCAGAACAGATCTACATAATATGTAGCTAAGCACCATTTTTATCAAACCAAGTTTATTATTTGTCATATATAGTATATTTTCCTCGACTTTCAATAATGACTATAATATATATCAATAAATATAATTTATTTATTGATATGTATTATATGTTTTTTATATTTACATTTATTTTTTTTAGTTTGTTTAATCATATATTAATATTATTTTATGTATTATTAGAGCACCACCTACCTCATATCCTATGAGTTATTCTCTTAATCCGTTGGTTGCCTGGAAGAGATCGCTATGTAGCGATAAGGTCGCCAATTTGTATACTACTTTTATTATATATGTATCCTTGTTTTGTATTCTTTTTCTCCTTGTGGTGTACAATAAAGTATAAAGTAAAGTAATGACTCCGCTCGGTAAGGTTCGTGTAATATCAGTAAGTGACAAGCGACATTGATTATAATTATAACATTTTTACACGTATCAAAATAGTGTCAGCACATTAATGACGGCCTGTATCAGTCGGTTGAATATAACTTGTTATAAAATTACACCTGGCCATTAACTGTCATTATGGAAGAAGACAACTGTCATGGTAGCGATTTTTAAGACAATGGCGGTCTAAGATTTTTTTTTTATAGAATAGGAAGGCGGACGAGCATATGGACCACCTGATGGTAAGTGGTCACCAAACGCCCTTAGACACTGGCATTAAAAGAAATGTTAACCATCGCTTACATCACCAATGCGCCACCAACCTTGGGAAATAAGATGTTATGTCCCTTGTGCCTGTAATTGCACTGGCTCACTCACCCTTCAAACCGGAACACAACAATACCAAGTACTGCTATTTTGCGGTAGAATAAAAGCAATTAATTATTTTCGGAATAAGATTATATCCGAGAATAAATAACATTGTATTGACAATGGTGTCTTATTTCGGTCCAGATTAAAACAGTATACCACCATAGGTCGTGTGTTAACATGTCACGGGTGATGAAGTTAAACAATGTCTAAATCTAAGATGTTTCTAAGAAACTGGTCCACAATTCTGGTGACCCAAGAGCTGACGCTCATATAGCCCAAAGGCTAAGCCTAGCGGTGCAGAGGCAATAGTGCCAGCGTCTTGGGTACAATGCCACAGGACAATCTTTTACACGGCGTGTACGTGTTGTTGCTATAAATTTGTGATGTGTTTTGTTTTTTTTTATTTTAATTTTGTATATTTTAAAAATGTCTGTACATCATTTCCTATTAAATGGGATTACACGAAAAATATATTAAAACATTCCATTAAATATATTTAGATATCTAAATATTTATCATATATTAATATAAATATGTTAAATTTAATGTATTTAACATTAATAAAATAAAAAAAAGTAGAAAACTGCAAACGAATACGAGAGAAAGTGAGATTAATAAATCTTTAGAGAAATTAGCAGATAGATATATGTAAAAACATTGATATATAAAGAGAACGGCTTACAACATAAGTTGTACGAGTGACCTTGTTAAATTATAACTTAGCTGTGTGCTCATCAAGTCAAATTATACTTAACTTTCGCCCGCCGCTTTGACCGCTGCTGGGGATTTTTTTTTTTATAGAACAGGAAGGCGGACCAGCATATGGGCCACCTGATGGTAGGTGGTCACCAAACGCCCTTAGACATTGGCTCAGTAAGAAATGTTAACCATCGCTTACATCGCCAATGCGCCACCAACCTTGGGACCTAAGGTCCTATTTTACCTATTTTATGTCCCTTGTGTCTGTAATTACACTGGCTCACTCATCCTTCAAACCGGAACACAACAATACCAAGTACTGCTGTTTTGCGGTAGAATATCTGATGAGTGGGTGGTACCTGCCCAGACGAGCTTGCACAAAGCTCTACCACCAGTAATAGATAGACTGGTGTTAGGTTAGGTTACATAGCCTTCATTGAGGTTTAAATTGCACACCAGATTTCATTAAAATCTCTTCATAAAGAATATCTGATGAGTGGCTTAGCCGTGAAAGTTACAGACATACAAAGCCACTCTCGAATTTATAATGTCAGTACAGATTCAAAGAGGCTTTTACGTAAATATCAACAGTAACAGCCTGTTAATGTCACACTGCTGGGCTAAGCCTCCTCTCCCTTTTTGAGGAGGTTTGAAGCTTATTCCACCACGCTGCTCCAATGTTGGTAGAATGCACATGTGGCAGAATTTCAGTGAAATTAGACACATGCAGGTTTCTTCACGATGTTTTCCTTCACCGTCAACCACGAGATGAATTATAATCACAAATTAAGCACATGAATATTCAGTGGTGCTTGTCCGGGTTTTAACCCACGATCATCAAATTTCAAAACACTACGACAGTAAATATCCAAATCGTAACGTAGATTATACCGAGAACCGACAAGAAATTTCGTTCTTCTTCTTCATTAAACAAATTAAATCATAACATATTATGAAACAAGCCCCCCCCCCACTCCGTCTGGCCTGTTTGCGATAAACTCCAAAACTATGGATTTTCGATCAATTTTTTTATAGTATAGGTAAGCGGACGAGCATATGGGCCACCTGATGGTAAGGGGTCACCAAACGCCTTTAGACATCGGCATTAGGGAACGAAGATGTAACGTCCCTTGTGCCTGTAATCACACTGGCTCACTCACCCTTCAAACCAGAACACAACAATATCAAGTACTGCTGTTTTGCTGTAGAATATCTGATGAGTGGGTGGTAACAAACGAGCTTGCACACAGTCCTACCATCAGTATCCAACGGAGTAATACATGAGGAAGGTTTTTATGTATTACATATAAAGGTATGTAGACCATTGTACTACACGAGCGAAGCCGGGTAGCTACTCGCTAGTCGGGTAATGTAGAATCATCATTCCTAACTAAGTTTACTAAAATTATAAATGTGAAAGTAAGCTCTATTAAAGGCCTATTAATAGTGTATTTTAATTTTTATGTATGTATATAGTTATATAATGCAAATTAAACACGAACAACTCTTATATATTACATAAATCATTTTTACTTTCATTTGAAGACCTTTCGGAAATAATTTCGATTTCATTTCAAGCTACACGGATATCAACCTTATTGTGAAGGTGTAACTGCTTAAATTTGCGTGTGGGTTAATTTTCTCATGATCGATCGATGAAAAGAAATATATTGAACTGGCAACACAACGACTTCGTTCGGGACGAACAATTAATTTATTATCTATCATAGTAACGTTTTTTTTCCTTACATTTTTTTATTTTTCGAAGGTTTTTTTTATTTTATTTTTAAAATAATATATAACCTATGTTAATCGCTGATAACGTAGCTTTCTGTAGGTGGAAGAATTTTTAAAATCCGTTCAGTATATTTGAGTTTACTCACACACAAACATACAAAAAAACTAATCTTATCTCTTTATAATATTAGTATAGATATAAATATAACCGTTTGAATTATATATTGGCGGTAGCGGCCAGTGAAGATCTTGATGGTAGGTGGGAGAGAGGAGAGATTCTGACAGTGCGTGTTGATCAATGAGTAAATCGCCATCCATGATATCAATTAGTTTTTTAACAGTTTCCCGTTTTGATGCTATCAATCTCCGCGTAATGGAGTAACATTTTTTAAACTAACATTTGAAATAAGATTATACTGTTATGTATTTCGAAATGCTCAAAATATTACTATAGATATTTAATTTGGTGGTAAAGGGTAACGTAAAGTTTCTTACCAGTTCTCTTTATAATCTACATTACGAATTAGGTAGCTTTGCATTTCATTCAATACTATAATATGACAATTCAAAAGGATTCCTTGATCCTAATAACAGCGTTATTAAAAAAAAAGACGCGCGCCATATTCAAACCGCCATTTTGTTGTTTGACAGAAAATTAAAGTAATTAATTCATTATTGGCGCGATTTGTGATTTGTTGAATGTTTGAAGTGTTATTTGGATTTTAAAGGATAACCAATTTTTTTTTATGTAATTTATATAATTTGATATAAATCAATAATAACAATAGAATTTGATAAAGCAATGTCAATTACATTATATCATATTTCGACATTTCCCCTTTTATATAAATTGCGACAGAATTTCGTTTTAATATTATAACATATATAAAAACAAAATATAAGCCGAGATGGCCCAGTGGTAAGAGCGCGTGAATCTTAACCGATGATCGTGGAACCCGGGCAACCACCACTGAATTTTAATGTGCTTAATTTGTGATTATAATTCATCTCGTGCTTAACGGTGAAGGAAAACATCGTGAGGAAACCAGCATGTGTCTAATTTCACTGAAATTCTGCCGTGGTGGAATAAGCTCCAAAACCTTCTCCTCAAAAAGGGAGAGGAGGCCTTTAGCCCAGCAGTGAGACATTCACAGGCTGTTACTGTACTGTATTTAAAAAGAACAATTCGAGGTTATGGTATATACGTGGATGCTAAATATATTAAATACTATGATATTGCTCTGCCATGATGGACTTAGGTTAGTTTTTCTTAGCGTTGTTTAAGAAAAACGTCCGTAAGTACGGAGAGATCGCTGGCAACGCCTGTCCGTCTATTTAGTATGATTGATTATAATATATGTACTTAACAGTACATAGCTGATAGAGAAAGCTTCGACGAGCTCGCTCGCTTTTTATTATATATATTTTCTATGTTATATAAGAGAGTAATTTCTAAAACGTTATCGGTATTCAATGGCTATTATATTTAAGCATATTTAGATGCTTTATTACTTATTTACCTATAAGAAATATAAGTAATAGTAATGTGTGGGGGGGCTGTGTGGTGCGGGTATTATGAAGATCGAAAGCATATATGTATATTATATACTTCCTTACACATTCCTTTGACGAGCCGGTTGGCGTGGTTGGTAGATACTTCACGCTTAGGTTGTGGATCCGATTCCCACCCAGGACAGACATTTGCACGAATATGTCTGTTTGTCCCGAGTCTGGGTGTAATTATCTATATAAGTATGTTTTTACAAAAGTAGTATATGTAGTATATCAGTTGTCTGGTTTCCATAGTACGAGCTCTGCTTAGTTCGGGATCAGATGGCCGTGTGTGAATAATGTCCCAGTATATTATTATTATATTAAAACTAGTATATATGTATATAGTATAAATAACGATTAAAGAAATGAAAACTTTAAAATAACATACAAACGACCGCGTGCAATGGTGTCGAGAATGCGTCGTTTCCCGTCGAATCGTACAGATTCTTCAAACAAGAAAAAAGCTCGTTCTGCTTGAAGCGAGGTTGATTGAAATAAATAATTAAAAACGATTATTCTTGTGTATTTAGGTTAATGCGTGGAAACGTCACATGTGTGACGTAGTTTCCTCTTGTGGCGGTGACGTGTAAAGCGTGAGTTGTGTTAAGGACAGGCTGATAAGTCAATTGACTTCTGTACTGCTGCTAGGCTGACCGACAGTAACCGATGGAAGCTAATACCTGCAATTTTTTTTATAGAATAGGAAGGCGGACGAGCATATGGGCCACCTGATGGTAAGTGGTCACCAAACGCCCTTAGACATTGGCACTGTATGAAATGTTAGCCATCGCTTACATCGCCAATGCGCCACCAACCTTGGGACCTAAGTTTTTATGTCCCTTGTGCCTGTTATTACACTGGCTCACTCACCCTTACCAATACTATCGCTGTTTGGCGGTAGAATATGTGATGAGCTGGTGGTACCTACCCAGAGCTTGCACGAAGCCCACCAAGTAAAATAAGGGACGCTATTTAGTGTGGATTCGATGATTTATAAATTTCTAAAAATATATTTATAAAAAAACATCTGCTACTAAAACTACTAAACTACTCGATATCTTTCAGAAGACAGTCCGCCACTTGGCTGCGCCTGAGTAAGGTCTATGTCAATTAACTCAAGGTCAATTAATACGTTAATAGTATAAAGGTGTATATACAAAAAATAATAATAACAATAATATTCAGTCGACCAAATATTGTTATATACCGTACCGTACCGTAACAGCTTTTGAATGTCCCACAGCTGGGCTAAAGGCCTCCTCTCCCTTTTTGAGGAGAAGGTTTTGGAGCTTATTCCACCACGCTGTTCCGATGCAGGTTAGTGGAATACACATGTGGAAGAATTTTAGTGAGATTAGACACATGCAGGATTCCTCACGATGTTTTCCTTCACCGTAACAAAGAGATGAATTATTATCCCAAATTAAGCACATGGAAATTCAGTGGTGCTTGCCCGACTTTGAACCGACGATCATCGGTTAAGATTCACGCGTTCTTACCACTGGGCCATCTCGGCTTATATTTTGATAAATTCTGTCACAATTTATATAATAGGGGAAATGTCGAAATGTGAAATAATATAAGTGACATTGCTTTATAAAATTCTATTGTTGTGATAATTCGTTCCGATGTCGTTGCCTTTGTTTCAATTGAAAGTACTTGATTGTGGTCTCGTGGAGTGTGAACCAATTCAAATTCAACACGGTAGAGCTTAAAACGAGCCCGTTTGGGTAGGTACCATCCACTCATCAGATATTCTACAGGTACAGCCATTAGTTTCGTCGTGGTCCGGTTTGAAGTGAATGACCTTGGGAAGTAATCCCTTGTTAGTAGACGTAAGAGTTAAAATATCTCGCAGTGCACGTGTTGAAAGGAGATAGGAGATGATATTTCTCTTTACAGAAGTCCCCTGGAAGAGATCACTGTATGTACTAAAGCCGAGTTGCATACTATGTACTATTTGTTCTTTGATATATTTGTAAATTGTGTGTAAAATAATTTGAAAAATTTAAGGTAGCTTTATAGTGTTTTAGAGAATATAATATCGGGGTTCCCGTTCGGTGCTAGTCAAAAAAGTATATCATCATCATCATCTGAGGCGTTACAGCCGCGGGTGGGCCTTAGCCTGGTCCAGTAAATCTATCCAGACCGATCTATTTGTGGCTTTCGTTCTCCAACTTGTCACCCCCAAGATTTTGGTGTCCCGTTCGACGCCGTCTAACCATCTGAGCTTGGGCCTGCCTCTACTTCTGCGACCTTCCGGCCGGCCTTCCAGGAGCCGTTTGGGTACTCTGGCCTCGTCCATTCGTACTACGTGCCCTGTCCATCGTAGGCGTCCGATCTTTATGGTCCAAATGACGTCAGGTTCATCGTACAATTGTAAAGAGTATGTATAGCATAATAAATACAATACGTGCTATCAGTGATCAGCTACTTACGGCGCTGTCAGCAGACAGGTGTCTACTTATCAAGGGGTGGGGTGAACTGTCACCTGCCTGTTTTAAAAACAAGAGACAGTTGTGAGTTGAACAGGTTGAAGAGGGTTCCAAAATGCCTCCAAAATCACTATATATATAAAACAAAGTGCCACACTGTCAGTCTGTTTGCCCAAACGCGATTAACTCATAAACTGCTCAACAGATTTTCACACGGCTTTCACCAATGGAGTGATTCATGAGTTCAGATGTATAATAATTTCGATAACCATCAATTTCCTTAACATCTTGGTTCCGTGTCGGCCATTTTTTATTTAATTTCATCCGTAACCGTAACCGTAACAGCCTATGAATGTCCCACTGCTGGGCTAAAGGCCTCTTGACACATGTGGCAGAATTTCAGTGAAATTAGACACACGCAGGTTTCCTAACGATGTTTTCCTTCACCGTAAAGCACGAGATGAATTATAATCACAAATTAAGCGCATGAAAATTCAGTGGTGCTTGCCCGGGTTTGAACCCACGATCATCGGTTAAGATTCACTCGTTCTTACCACTGGGCCATCTCGGCTTTTTATTTCATCCGTACGGAATCCTAAACTGTCCATTACTCATAACTTAAGTGCTTAACAAGCTACACTTAGTATTCAAGCACTTTCACTTTACTTCGCGTTTACATAAATTTCCATGATAATAAATTAAATTAATGGTAAATGGATTTTACTATTATATACAATAATATCGCCTGCTTTAATAGGCAGGCGATATTATCAGAGATTCAGAAGTTGGTCTGGAGGACATTATATGCTAATGCATATAATGTCCTCCAGACCAATTTCTGACTGGTGGTGGGGCTTTGTGCAAGCTCGTCTGGGTAGGTAGCTTACATCGCTTTGCAACCTTGGGACGTAAGATTTTATGTCCCTTGAGCCTGTAATTACACTGGCTCATTCACCCTTCAAACCGGAACACAACAATACCAAGTACTGCGATTTTGCGGTAGAATATCTGATGAGTGGGTGGTACCTACCCAGACGAGCAGAACGCAACAATACTAAGTAAAGCTGTTTAGAGGTAAATATCTGATGAGTGGGTCACGTTTCCTTGGACTCAACTGCTTCAGCCCATCTGTGAGTAAGGTGAACTACTATCGCAAACCGTACCGTATTGCTCCACTACGTGCGATAGGAAGTGACAGAACAACGATGAGTTCTGAATAAATGTAATATGAACTTGAGCCTATAGCCGAGCTGGTCCAGTGGTTAGAACACGTGAATCTTAACCGATGATCGTGGGTTCAAACCCGGGCAAGCTCTGAATTTTCATGTGCTTAACTTGTGTTTATAATTCATCTCGCGATTGACGGTGAAGGGAAATATCGTGAGGAAGTCATGTGTCTAATTTCACATGTGTATTCCACCAACCCGCATCGGAGTAGCGTGGTGGAATAAACTACAAATCCTTCACAAAAAAAGGATAGGAGACCTTAGCCCAGCTGTGCGACATTCACAGGTGTTACTGTAAACTTGATTTATCAAATATAAAAATTCGTATCGAAAATGACGTCATATATATATTTGGCATAGCACATAAGTAGCTTTTGTAAGTTTTTAATATTATCTTTAAATTAAAGTTATATAGTAATGTAAGTAAAGTAAGGTTTAAAACTTGGCAAAAGTTTCTTGACGATTCCTTTCTTTAGAATCTATATTCCGAATTTGGTAGCTTCAGCATTTTTTTTTGTAACGATACGTTTCAAAAGTGCATTTGAATAAATTGTTCTTTTATTTGATTAATAACCTTTAATGTTTGGCAAGACGTTTATAATATTAGACTAAAAAGATGTCAAATTTGAAATCTAAACTTGCAACGTTTTTTGTGTAACGTTTGAATGCAACTTTTCTGACGGAATATGTCTTTCGATTTGTATAGTATTGCTAGCGATATATACTTTATTTACATGGAGCTTATTATAATTGTATATATACGTGTTAATGGATGTGAAAGGCACACGAGCTTGACCGTCGCCTCGTTACGACGCGAAGTTCGTTTAGCTATGAGACACATATGTAGATATATTACATTCATATATAATATTCGTTATATACTCATGTGATTAAATATATAATTCGAAACGCCAAGTCGTTTTATTTACAGATAGCTCAAAACTTTAAATACTTAGAAAGCTAAAATTACTAGGCTGTATAGTATCGGATTTCGTCTAGAAAGTTGTGTAATTAAAAAGAAAAAATGTTTTTAGAGTATAAGGTTTTAAAATTAAGATTGCGATAGGACTGAATTTAGTAAAATTTGAATATAATTAGTTAATTTGAATGCAACTCATATTTTAATATCATTTGAAAGTATTTTAATCTTAATAATTGTGATAAAATTAATTATAGTAAATTAAAACACTCTTATATACTTTACGTATTACGTTAATGACGTACGCACCTAATTAAAAAAATATAAGACATTAAGCATTAAAAAATATATAATAAACTCCATTATTACATATTTTTACATTTTTTTGTATTCATCTGTTCTTCCTTCCTTACACAGGTAAATAATTAAAAAAAAAAACTAAATAACGGTTATAAAAACTTGTGCAACTTACCATCTTTAAAAATATATCCACTCCAAAGTCACAAAACACTTTATTAATTAAAAAAAAAAAGAAAAACAAAAGGTGTCAAAAAATTAAATTAAAAAAAATTTAGCACAAATGTCACAGCACTCGCGCGCTTTTTATTTATTTTTTTAAATTGCCATTTCAGTCCAAAGTCGTGGAGATGTGTTTCAAGACTGAGATGATCAGAAGAAAGTGGGCTACTCCCCATACATCGAGGCAGTGTGTCGCTTAAACCTGTAGTCGTTGTACAAGTTATTGAAAAATATACTTTATTATTCAAGCAATACGATTGAATTTCCGAATTATTATTACATAACTTTGTTTTCATAGTGACCACTGTCTACGAAACCTGTAGTCACATTAATATGTAAGCGACATTAAACTTTATCTTTTGAGTGATTGAGTTGAATTTTATTTGACGATATTTTAAAAGTTTATTTTCAATGAAATTTCCAGCCATTTTCCCGCCATTGCGTTCTGAGCTTTACGCGTCGTTGTTTAAAATTGATTTTATATATTTTCCTTAATTCAATACAAAAACAGGATGTATTTCTTTTCTCTTTTATAAGTTTTGGTGTGGTTGGAATTTGGCGAATTTGCATAATATGGAAAAGCAGAAAGCGATAGTTATGGCCATTTCAATATTTCGAATTTGGAACGCTGTTTGACATAACCGGTCCAAGTTTCACTTGCGTCATATTTGTGTGTTCTTTATTTAAAAATACAATCATCTTGTCACCTATAACTTTTTATAGCATCGTAAGCGTTATGGAATTTGTTTTTTTTTTTTTATTATTAAATGAATGTAAGGTGATCTTGGTAGGGATATAGTTGTAAATTTTTTTTGATTAATTTCTTTTTTTAGTACGTTAACGTTTTAGTGATATTACGCAATTTAATGATTCGATTTTGCATTGATAACATTAAAATTCGTTGAGGTTTTTAAAATTCAAAAATAACTATTGATATTTAATACAAATTAAAGTTTGAAATTAGATGAAAAAAAAGTGCTAAATTACTTTAGAAATTACAGACATTGCAGTGTTTTAAATATTTCTTGCCAAAATCTAGGTTAATTAATTCATGCGTCTAGAATGTAACGAGTGACTCAGGCGCCGAATGCATATTTTTTTCTTATCATCAAAATCTATTTTTCGATTTTCTAAAATTATGAATATTTTTAACTAAAAATTTTTAACAAGAAAAAAAAAAGCGCTTTAAGATTTGTGCCATGAATATAAAAAAAAAAAACATATTGGCGGTAAAAAGTTTAATGTCGTTCGGAAATTAATTATTATAATTGAATTTCATAGATAATATCTAAATATTTTCAAGTAGATTTCAAGGTCATTTTTAATAGATTTGAAATGTATGGTGACGTATGATGGGAGATTAGTTGGAATTAAAAGCCGTAAAGATGTCAAATCTTTGTCTTCCTATAGTGTTGCCAACCTATAAATAAGATAAACGAGAATAAGTTTACGATTATAGTCTAAGTGTGATTTTAAATGCAATTACTATACCTCTATTCGTATTAAGATACCAACGTATCGAAAGTTGAGTAATCAATTAGGTATTTTATTAACAGTAGCGCGATTCTGTAAGAAGTCACTTCACCACACGTGAAATGTTGACAAACGACGTATGGTGACTTACTATTTCGATGTGTGTGATTAAATGTTATAATTAAAGATATTGATTCTAATAATAAATAAAATAGCTTTTTTTTAATTTAGCAAATGACTATAATTCAACAGCCAAGGTCACTCTGAGCCTTGTTCTTAACTAATGATTGCGGATTCAAGCCCGGACGAGCATTCTACCGCAAAACAGCAGTACTTGGTATTGTTGTGTTCCGGTTTGAAGGGTGAGTAAGCCAGTGTACAGGCATAAGGGACATAACATCTTAGTTCTCAAGGTTGGTGGCGCATTGGCGATGTAAGCGATGGTTAACATTTCTTACAATGCCAATGTCTATGGGCGTTGGTGACCACTTACTATCAGGTGGCCCATATGCTAGTCCATCTACCTATAATATAAAAAAGTGCTTATAAAATTAATCTCGTGCTTTAAAGGAAAATATTATGAGGAGAGCATTGCATATGCAACCTCTTTTCGATTCAAAACAAATCTAATAAGCCATAATCAAATTAGAAATGAATTCACTTTCATTATCTGTGGTTACAGATTATACAAGAATCACAGATAATCTTGTATAATTTTATGTCATATTACAGTTGTACGAACCGCAACTACGATGAAAGGTTGCACCAATTTATTATTTAATATTTTCCGCCGTTTCGCTCTCGATAAGAGGTTAGGTATTGTACATCCTTTTCTATATATGCATAATTTCATAATAACAAACAAATTTAAGGCACACTTCAATAGTTGTATAATGGCTGATATTACTACTCGGTATCGATAGATGGCGCTGATTCGTTCTGTCACATTTCTGAATCGCGCTGTCTAGATTCGCTCCCGGATATATATAGTGTAGGAAGTGATCATTCTTAAGTTCCCCGATTTGTAACAACACGAAATCGGTCGTGATTTAGTACGGTGCTTCTCACAGAAGCGCTTCCCACCCCACCGACTACGTCCTGAGCCGAGGTGCGATCTCGCAGGAGACACCCTCAGGATGAACGTCTTGTAGGAGCCCGTGACGGCTCCAAATTCACGTCGGAGTCCAGTACTCACCCCAACGCCCGGTGACGCTGTAAAGGCCATTAGGGCCAACAGCATAACTCATTCAGGAAAAAAAAAGTTATAAAGTTTCGTAACAGCCTGTAGCTATCCCACTGCTGGGCTAAGGCCTCCTCTTTTTGAGGAGAAGGTTTGGGGCTTATTCCAATGCGGATTTCACCATCAAGTACGAGATGAATTATAAACAGAATTATAATGAAAAATATCTAAGCACATGTAAATTCAGTGCCCGGGTTTGAACCCACGATCATCGGTAAAGATCCACGCGTTCTTACCACTGGGCCATCTCGCCTGTTTAGGCATTACAAAAAACTTCCTACTCATATATTTATATACACTTGTAATTAAATGCAATTGTTTACGCTAATTAAAGAAAGGCGTAAGTGACTTACTTTCTCGTCCCTATTCTAACGTTACGGAAATAATTAATAGTTAATTCAAACTATTTATTGTAATTAAATCAAATTCCTTGTCGTCCTTAACGTAATTTGCTTAACAAATGTCTACGTTGAATGCCTTTTAGATTTAGTGGTTTACGAGGTCATAACTCTTGGGTCCAAATGGTGATTCGGTTCATATCGAGCACGTGAAGCTGGGACTTGCGACTGTTGTTGGGCTTTGTGTAAGCCCGTCTGGGTAGGTACCACCTTCTCATCATATAATATAACGTCCTCCAGACCGATTTCCGCCACGGCGGCCAATCTCAAGAGAGATTAGCCAACTGCGTAGGAGATATTACAGTGCACGAGTGTGTGCGCAAGCACAGGTGCACTCACTCTTCCCTAGCTCTCATAATCCAATGGGACGGCAATCCGACACGACCGGATTAATTTCAGGCGCAAGACCAACGGCTTTTTGTGCTTTTTGAGGTACGGAAGTGTACACGCTTCCAACTTCCAACTGGCTGGGCTGCTACTGAGAATTTTCTGAAGGAAAAACCCAATAACTTTTTATGATCGGGCCCGGGAATTGAACCCAGGACCTTCGGGTCTGCGGCTTTACATCAAGCCACTAGACCAACGAGGCAGTCTCATCATATATTCTATCGCTGAACAGAAATACCTTGTATTATGGTGCTTCGATTTGAAGAGTGGTGAGTGAGCTAGTTGATGGTTTTCATATTGAGGATGTTACAGTTAATATTCTTAACATCAATGTCTTCGGACAGTAGTGACCATTTACCATCAAACCGCCCATTTACAAGCCCGCCTACATATCCGCGCAGCTGGCTGGTATTTTTGTGAATAAAATATTAAAATATAAGAACACAACATAAGTATATAAAGTGTATTTATTATAAGCGAGCCCTGTACCGAACACATGCAGGCCATGTACACATGTAGCCACAGGGGGAACTAGTTCTAAAATAAATCTACCACCACCATTTCCAGCTGTAAATCCGGCAGCAGCTATCCGGTTTGCGAATGTATTTCACAATGAGCCAGCTGTTGGCTGATTCACCGTAACACGAGAACAGGATATCCGCATTACTCGCGGGAAATGTCTTTAAAACATTCATATATGTTAAAAGAAATTGTCCGTCGGTTACTTATAATGACCACCTGCTGGTAAGTGGTCACCAACGTCCGTAGACTGAATGTACTACTAGCGCTTTACATGCGGCTTTGCTCGCGTCATAATGCAGAATGCTGACCACTAATCTCTATAGCTCTTCCTTCAAAATGGCGGATTTCCATACAAACTGTCATCCCCTTTATCACTACCCTGGGGGTTAGTTAGTGCTAACCTACTAAGTAAAGGGAACCCACATGCAAGTTTTCATGGTGCGTTGAAACGTGTCAGTCCGTTATATTTATATATATATATACTTTTAAATCAAAGCAAAGATATTTATATTCAATTTAAATTAATTAATTTACTTTATTACAATAAATTAAATGTCAAAAATCATTTATAAGAACAAGCGTTTATATAAAAAACGATTTTGTCTATGCTGTTCGCCGTTAAGGAGCCCATCTGGGCCCAGTTGGGTTCAGTCAGGTCATGCTTATCAAAATGTACATTATCATCGGCACTGAAGTGACATGTAAAATCACCAACTCGGTTTGATAAATCCTAGGTTCGAATAGACAAACATAGCAAGTTAAATTAATATTTGTAAAAATAAAAATAGTTATTTCTGGAGAGGGGGCTTGACTAAGAATCGCGTCTAATATGTATACAATCGTTGTGAAACTCGCAAGTAAGCAGGCAATACTGAATTAAAAAAAAAAAAACAATATATATATATATATATCGGCCCGAACCGACTTCGTCTAGAAACATCTTTTTAATTTGAAATATTATTTAATTATATATATAGATATTTAACCCTATATTATGTAATGCGAAATTGTTATTTATATTTAAAGAAAGATTGTATAATAGCTTAGATATTAAAAAGTCACGTTATTTCGTTCGTGAAACGTGATAAGCGACACACTGTGATACGCGATTATGAGCCGTGTGTCCTTTAATTATTATAGTCAATGTCGCATGTTGGGGCATGCATCATGCGTCTATGGAATATAATCTTGATATGCCGGCTGAAAAGATCAGAGCCTTCGGTTTTTTTTTTATAACAAGTAGTTATCACCATTACCACATTAGACACTGGCGTAGAAAGAAATTCCAACAATAATGTCCTGGGACATTATTCACACACGGCCATTTGATCCCAAACTAAGCAGAGCTTGTACTATGGAAACCAGACAACTGATATACTACATATACTGCTTTTCTTTTGTAAATACATACTTATATACATAATTACACCCAGACTCAGGACCAACAGACATGTTCATGCACACAAATGTCTGTTCTGAGTGGGAATCGAACCCACAACCTTGTCGTGAAAGGCAAGTATCTTATACCGTCAATGCGTTACCAACCTCGGAAACTAGGAGGTTATGTATTGTGCCTGTAGTTACACTGTCTTACATATTTTAAACGGGAAACACAAGTAGACAACAACACACACACACAACACACACAACAGCAAATGCAGTTTGGCGGTAGAATATCTGATGACAATACTACTAACAAATTGTCAAATTATCGCAATTGAATCGAAGCGTGATCGTTGCCGTTTATACGATTTCTTATTCTTTAATTTATCTTTTTTTTTTATAAAACAGGAAGGCGGACGAGCATACGGGCCACCTGATGGTAAGTGGTCACCAAACGCCCTTGGACATTGGCACTGTAAGTAATGTTAACCATCGCTTACATCGCCAATGCGCCACCAACCTTGGGACCTAAGATTTTATGTCCCTTGTGCCTGTACACTGGCTCACTCATCCTTCAAACCGGAACACAACAATACCAAGTACTACTGTTTTGCGGTGGAATATCTGATGAGTGGGTGATACCTACTCGGAAGAGCTTGTACAAAGCTCTACCACCAGTCGAACTTTGACAATTAAATTTGGTTTTGACATAACGGTGTATGTTAACATCATATCGGTTCGGTTCAGATCCAAATAAATATAGAATAGTCAAATTTGGATCGGAATTGAATCGGGAACGTATCGTAATTGTTAAAGCTAAATATGCGGGCTTTCACAAAGCCCTACGTCGACTTAAAACTTATAGAAATTATTGAACAAATGTCAACAGCATACAATATCAGGACCAGGTATTTAAAAATATTCAGAATATGTTTTTTTAAATTTTAACTTTCGATTCGCAAATTCCATTCCATATTTGTTAAGCGGGGAAAACCCGCTCACCGATGATTCGAAATCTAAATTGTTTATATAAGTAAGCTTTATTGGTTTTGTATCGTGACCGTACGGAACTAAATTCAATGTAAAGATTCTATCGAGAAAAACCGGCTAGACTGTAAGAAACTTGGTTCTTAATCAAATTAACATAATTTATTCAACAAAGAAGTATTACACATACTTGCCTCGTTGGTCTAGTGGCTTGATGTAAGGCCGCAGACCCGGAGTTCCTGGGTTCAATTCCCAATAAAAAGTTATTGGGTTTTTCTGTCAGAAAATTCTCAGTAGCATCCCGGAGTCTGGACGTTGGAAGTGTGTACATTCCCGTGCCTCGCAAAGCACTGTCTCCGGTCTCAAAACTCTTTCCGGTCGTGTCGGATTGCCGTCCCATCGGATTATGAGAGTTAGGGAATAGAGAGTGCACCTGTGTTTGCGCACACACTTGTGCACTATAATATCTCCTGCGCAGTTGGCTAATCTCTCTTGAGATTGGCCGCCGTGGCCGAAATCGGTCTGGAGGACATTATTATTATTATTACACTTACTTATTTGTTGTCAATTAAAAACGTACTTTCGTAGGTATTATATACATATATAAAATAATTACTGACTGACTGATATTAACACACAGACAAAACTACTAGAGCAAGCTCCAGAGCTCCATTAAATCTTGCATACAGGTTCGTTTCACGCAGTGGCAGTTAGCACTAAGGAAATATTTTTGAAAATTTAACCCGAAGTAATAAAAGCGATGAAAGTTTGAATGAAAATCCTTCATTATTAAAAAAAGGGTTATGTAAAATGATACTTAACGATTCTGAATTTTTAGCGAGTGAAGCCGCGAATAAAACTCTTGTATAAATATATAAGCTGATGCTAATATAGGTGGTAATTGATAGGGGTAAGGTTATACGAATCATATTCAATTGATGGAATTTGTTGAATAAAAAAGCTAGCTAAAGCCACACTTGACCCGGCAGGTTGTTAATTGCTGACGATGAGCCCACTTTCACCAGCACAAGGCCGTAGGGCGCGGCGACTTTCGCCGGAGATGAGAAGGGTGACCACGTATCAGCCAACTGAGGATACAGATGAGAAAGTATGAAAATAAATCGCGTCAATCTTAACTGATGATCGTGGGTTCAAACCCGGGCAAACCACTGAATTGTCATGTGCTTAATTTGTTTTTATAATTCATCTTCACGATGAAGAATTGTGAGGACACCTGCAGGATGTGTCAAATTTCACTGAAATTCCACCAACCCCGCATTGAAGCAGCGTGGTGGAATAACCTCCAAACCTCCTCAAAAAAGGAGAGGAGGCCTTAGCCCAGCAGTGGGACATTCACAGGTCGTTACTATAGCAGCACTCAAAAAATCACTATTCTTAAATTGAATAAAACGTATGACAATCCTTAGCGTTGATGTTCTTATTTCTTTTTCTTCTTTTTTCGAGCTTGATAACGAATACCGAGCATATTACCAACGAGACCGAGAATAGCGAGGCGGCCATTTTGTAAAAACGTTACGTTTTTACAAAATGGCGTCGCCACGTAGACGTTACACTTTAATCCAATTCAATCTCAGTTATCCATGATTATTTGGTGAAATTATTGGTTGTACTATCGAAAATTATAAGTGAAGTGATTATTGCAATAGATATTTTATTGAAATACCGTCTCCCTACCCGAGGATGTCTAACGACTCTGATGATAGTCGAAAGACCATGTTTATCAATCAATTTACTTTTTGATGTGTAGCAATTAGCGATCTGGTACACGGAAAGTAATTGACACTTGTGTTGTGTAAGAGGCTTTGAAGTTAAGATTTTTTTTTAATTTATTGTATAATTATGTAATGTAAAATGATAAATATCTATTTTTTTTTAATATATTTCCGTGAGGGCAAATGGCTACTGCTCCTAATCGTAAGTGGTAGTAAAGTCCAAACGCGACGACCTCCAGTACAGTGGGGAAGAATGTTCTGCACCAGACCTTGCTGGCAAGATGCCTCTTCACGCCTCGTTTAAAGGAACCCGGGATGTAAGAGGACACGTAGAGGGAACACGTAAGCTGGTAAGGAATTCCATTTTTGGAAGTGCGACAGAGAAAGGAGTTGCTAAATTTCTTTGTGCGCGACGGATTTGATGTCACAGTTAGGCGGTGACATCGAGAGCCATCACGCGTAGACTTATGAAAGAAGGGGGAAGCAGCAAAATCTTAATCGGTTGCTATGTAAAGTATCTTATGTACTAGTATTGTTAAAATAAAGTATATTTTGGTTTAACTCGAGTCTTGTATATAATTCATATTCGTGGTCACCCTTGTTTATGAACATATTGCGTCACAGACTCACATCCGTGTCGTCATCGGTCAAGAACCTTTATATAATCTCACATGACCTTTATACATATAGGAATAAAGTCCAAAATACCATGACATACCTATTTTTAATATGATATACAATTTTGTACTTTATACCTCGATAATAGAGTTGATTTTCAAATGTATTTTCTTTTCGATTACTAAAACGATTATTCCGATTGTTTTAACATTATACTTTCGATCAAATTATATAAATTTAAGATAATAAACAATTTTTGACATATGGTAAGTTACCTCATGGTAAGTGGTCACCAAACGCCCATAGACATTGGCATTGTAAGAAATGTTAACCATCGCTTACATCGCCAATGCGCCACCAACCTTGGGACCTAAGATGTTATGTCCCTTGTGCCTGTAATTACTGGCTCACTCACAATTCAAACCGGAACACAACAATACCAAGTACAGTTTTGCGGTAGAATATCTTTTGAGTGGGTGGTACCTACCCAGACGAGCTTGCACAAAGCCCTACCACCATAAAAATTTTCATTACATTTTAAACCAGTTTCCGCACGCCTCTTCAGCCGAGTATTAGTTACGTAACTTTTTCTGTGTCCGGTATATGCGAAATTTCTTGTTCGGCTTAGTATTAAGCCGAGATGGCCCAGTGGTAAAACCGCGTGAATCTTAACCGATGATCGTGGGTTCAAACCCGGGCAAGCGCCACTGAATTTTCATGTGCTTAATTCGTGATTATAATTCATCTCGTGCTTGCGGTGTAGGAAAACATCGTGAGGAAACCTGCATGTGTCTAATTTCACTAAAATTCTGCCACATGTGTATTCCACCAACCCGCATTGGAGCAGCGTGGTGGAATAAGCTCCAACCCTTCTCCTCAAATAGAGGAGAGAAGGCTCTTAGCCCAGTAGTGGGACATTCACAGGCTGTTACGGTTAGTAGTTAAGATGAGATAGCTTAAGAAAAAAACGAGCTACCTTTCACTTTAATAATATTAGTAGGGATCACATATATATGTATATTTAACAATATGTATATGAGTATACATATATGTTTTAATAATAATAATAATATCCTCCAGACCGATTTCGGCCACGGCGGCCAATCTCTAGAGAGATTAGCCAACTGCGCAGGAGATATTATAGTGCACGAGTGTGTGCGCAAACACAGGTGCACTCTCTATTCCCTAACTCTCATAATCCGATGGGACGGCAATCCGACACGACCGGAGAGAGTTCAGGCGCAGGACCAACGGCTTTTATGTAGTAACTATTAAATACTCATATATTTATTGGTTGGCGTGGTTGGTAGATACTTGCCTTCCACACCGAAGGTTGTGGGTTCGATTCCTACCCAGGACAGACATTTGTCTGCATGAACATGTCTGTTTGTCCTGAGTCTGGGTGTAATTATCTATATGAGTATGTATTTATAAAAGAAAAATAGTATATGTAGTATATCAGTTGTCTGGTTTCCATAGTACGAGCTCTGCTTAGCTTGGGATCAGATGGCCGTGTGTGAAAAAAAAAAAATTAAAAAAAATCTGGTTCTTGGTAGAATCTACAATCTGGATCGGTGATTGCTTTAGATCAGACTTAGTTAGAGCTTATTTGAATAAAGCTTTTGATTTTGTTAAACAAAAACTACGAGATCGCTTTACTAACATTTCTATTATGTGTTACAATTACAAGTAGGTATATTTCCATTATAAATATAGCCCGTCCGCCATTTTGTTTCTAATCGTATGCACCGGTACACACGGACCCTTAATTAAAGCTTGGGACACATTCGCCATACTAGCGATTTAACTTTTATAAAATTAAACGTGACGTGGCTTCCTCGCTGTGCTTAAGGTGCTGCTGGTGTTGAATTCAAGCACCGGATTCGGTTTCTGGAGGTTGGAAGCTGCTGGTCCAGCGCCTGAACTCTTTCCGGTCATGTCCAGACCATGAATGGAATCAGGAAATAGAGAGTCAACCTGTGTTTGCGCACACTTGTGCACTATAATATGTCCTGCGCAGTTGGCTAATCTCTCTTGAGATTGGTGCCGTGGCCCATATCAGTCCGGAGGACATCGTCATTATTATTTATGATTAATTTAAAGTGGGTAGGTAACCAATTAATCATATATTCTACCGCCTTTCAAGTTTGGGTTGTTGTGTTTTAATTTGAAAGGTGACCCAGTGTAACTCCAGACACATCTTACAAATTATTTTGAGTCCCAAAGTTGGTGGCGCATTAACGATGTCTGTGTGTGGCATGACCGTTCACCGTAGGTTTAACTAAAAACAAAGCCCTTTGAGGAGAAGATTCGGATCTATACCACCATGCAATTCCTATGAGTACATATTTAGGAAAATTTTAGTGGTATTAGTCACATGCACGAGATGATGATAAATACAAATTAAGCACAAGAAAATTCAGTTGTTCTTGTCTCGAATCGAACTGCCGAACATCTGGGCCATCTCTAATCTATCTTTTTTAATATATGATATCTTTCTTATAAATATCCCTAATCGCTTTCCGCTCCGCTCGTCACTGTCAACAATTATATCCATTCATGCGTGACACACGATTATGACTCTTGTGCAGACAGTGTGTTGGAGGGAGCCGAGACAGACAAACACATACAGACAACCTCTCATGCTGAATAATGGAATAATTTGATTAGTAGACGATATGGAGTCTGTGAGTAACATTGCATTTATTATCAGTAATTATTTAGATATTTTAATGTTTTATTTTGACGTTTAACGCCTACATTTTATAAACGGCAAACATTTTTATAGTATTAGTGCTATTTATTTTTTGTAGGAGCAACAAGTTATTTTTTGTAACTAATTTCACTGTATTGCTATTTTCTTTGTGCAGGGGTAAATTGTCGTATGACAATAATTTTATTGTTATTATATTTTTAGCAAATAAAACAAAAAAAAATCGGTTCGTTTAATATTGTTATGTAATTGTGATAGCAGTTTAATTTTTAAATGAAGTTTCATATTAAAATATTCATTATCTTTCGTATTAAAACAATACTGGCGAGTGGCGTTGCCTTTTACACTCCACTCGTGTTCTCACTCGTACGTGTATGGAAGATTGAGGATTGGAAGATGGAAGATTTAAATCACGAGAAATTTAATGATGCATAAGAATTCAATTATGTTTTTTTTAAATGCTGTGCGCATATTATTAACGTTTTTATACGTAGACGTAGAAGTTTAGACACAGAAATAAAGCTCACCTATTAAGCTTAACCGCCCCTACATTTAATCGCCCACACGGCCTAAGGGATAGGTACCCGCCCCTACACTTGTTGCTTACTTGATAAAGGCGTTTCAGAAAAGACTCGTCCGTCTTATGATACCTTAATTTCGGATAATTTTATTATTTATGAAAAGATATACATCTGTTAGGGATCTTAAACTATCTTAAAATAATTATTTATGTGTATATAATTTTATAGTGAACTAGTTTTCGCTCGCGTGTTGGGGGGGGGGGGATAGGTGGTGTCCAGTGGTGGTTCATACTTTAACCGGAATCGGTACAATGGTTAAGTTAAGAGTTACTTTCGCAATTATAACATTTGTATAAATTATTATTATTATTATTATTAAACAACTTTATTGCAAACTCAAAAGGATAAAAAGAAAAGTAAAAAAATTAATGAAAAAGAAAAGTTCAAGAGAAGCCATGTTATATAAATTTTAGTGGTGGTAGAGCTTTGTGCAAGCTCGTGTGGGTCGGTACCACCCACTCATCAGATATTCTACCGCAAAACAGAAGTACTTGGTATTGTTGTGTTCCGGTTTGAAGGGTGAGTGAGCCAGTTGTAAATACAGGCACAAGGGACATCAAATCTTAGGTCCCAAGGTTGGTGGCGCATTGGTGATGTAAGCGATGATTAACATTTCTTACAGTACCAATGTCCAAGGGCGTTTGGTGACCACTTACCATCAGGTGGCCCATATGCTCGTCCGCCTCCATGTTCTATAATAAAATTGTGGACCTCAACATGTTGCGTGCAAGGGCGGTCTTATCACTCAAGTAGTGATCTCTTCAACAACCTTGCATTAAGATGCAGATAAATTAGTAATAATATAAGTAATAGCTATCCGCCTAGGCTTCGCACGGGTAGAATAATGGTCTGTATTTATATCGTAGATAGCCGAGATGGCCCAGTGGTAAGACCGCGTGAATCTTAACCGATGATCGTGGATTCAAACCCGGGCAAGCACCACTGAATTTTCATGTGCTTAATTTGTGATTATAATTCATCTCGTGCTTTACGGTGAAGGAAAATATGCATGTGTCTAATTTCACTGAAATTTTGCCACATGTGTATTCCACCAACCCGCATTGGAGCAGCGTGGTGGAATAAGCTCCAAACCTTCTCCTCAAAAAGAGGAGAGGAGGCCTTTGGCCCAGCAGTGGGACATTCGCATTCGATTTATATCGTTACACGTATACGCGACACTTGTCAGTAAAGCTCGCAGTCGACACGACCGACTTCCTGAATTCTACACCAAAGCCATAAATCTTTAACAACCATCGTCGTATATAAACTAAAGTTCAATAAATTATACACTAAGTGTTCCTCATGAATGACACCGTCCATTGAAGAAACCGTAACCGTAACCGTAACAGCCTGTGAATGTCCCACTGCTGGGCTAAAGGCCTCCTCTCCTCTTTTTGAGGAGAAGGTTTGGAGCTTATTCCACCACGCTGCTCCAATGCGGATTGGTGGAATTGAAGAAAACTCTATGAAAATCCGTTCAGTAGGTTTTGTGTTCGACTTGTTGGCTTCTTTGTATATGTAGCGATTTTTATATTAATGTACTTAAAAACATTGACGCTTGTCCAGATTTGAGCTGACGATCAAACCCAAACATCCAAAATACATTTCAGTTTAAAATGCAAAAATATGGTACGGAGGATGAAGATGAACCCAGAAGCCGTATACCATCAAGGAGGAACTCGGGCCCCTTCTCTAGACGAGGGAGTATACAGAAGGAGCCGGAGAAGGTCTCCGCTTCAGCATCCAGCTCCTCAACACCGAAGAAAGTTTCAAAGCCAAACTTAAGCTTCATCGTCACCGGAAAGCAATTATTGAAGAGGTTAGTTAAATCAAAATATCAAGGTGCTTATATTATAAGGGAAAAGTTTTATTAGATGTTAATAGTTTCTTGTTACGTGATAATAGATGGCGTTAGTAGTAAGTTAAATCGCGCTATCGTTTGTAACATTTGAATTGTATAGAAGAGGTTATTGTTTTTGTAACATTTAATTAAAATCAAGGTGTTCGTCTGTAAGTATTGGTTTCTCTATGTGTGTTAGGCGTGACGTAAGAGTGATCTGGTTGGAAAGCGGAGTTTGTATAAATAGACTCACAAGTAACTACTTATGAATTGTCAAGCGCTACCACTGGTTCGGAACGTAACTTCTACCGAGAAGATCCGGCGAGAAACTCAGGAGCTTTTTTTTAAATATTACAGTAGCAGCCTGTGAATGTCCCACTGCTGAACTAAGGCCTTTTCTCCCTTTTTGAGGAGAAGGTTTTGGAGCTTATTCCACCACGCTGCTCCAATGCGGGGTGGAATACACATGTGGCATAATTTCAATGAAATTAGACACATGCAGGTTTCCTCACTATGTTCTCCCTTCACCGTCACCGGGTTTGAACCTACGATCACCAGTTAAGATTCTCGCGTTTTAACCAAGGCTTTAATATTTATCAAACAGTAATTCTAAGCTTATATTAGTTAAGTACATAGGGTTGTGTATTGTTATTTGTTAAAATCTACTAATATTTACATACACATGAGTTTAATTGAATCTATTTTATATAGAATAGATAGGCGGTTGGACAAATTGGTACCTCATAGTAAGTGGTCCCTGATAACCACGATATTGTCAATGCGGAACCAAGATGTTATGTCCCTTGTGCCTGTAATCACACTGACTCACTCGCCATTTAAACCTGTTTGCTGTTTGAATAGAGTATCTGATGAGTGAGTGGTACTTAACCAGAGCACCAAGTCCCACCAACTAAAAATAAATAGATTTTGATTTCAAGTAGTACGAAGTGAAATTTTTTATCTCTTATTTTTAATACTTCAGAAGCGACCGAGCGAACTCGCTGCCCGGATCGTACCATCGTCGCCAGTCGGCTGATTCTTTGACAAAATCGAAGAGAAGCCTCGACTCGCCGCGAAAGAACAAGACGGCACACTCGAAGAGTCGCGACACGTCCTTGGAGTATGATATGACTTTGGATCTATCGCAGGTACGCATGATAACCTTCTTTTTTCACGCAGTGGAAACCTTCAGAAAGGTACCCAGCTTCCATGGGGGGAACTGGGTTATGTGGGATTCTTACCCACTAAAACTACTGCGATGGCCGTTCTCGGCGTGGATCGGAGAGGCTGCGGGATTGTGTTGATGTAACGCATCGCGGCCTCTCCCGTACTGTGCTGCGCTCGTGGCTCGGCGAAGCTCTCCTCGCTAGTGCGTACGCCAGCGCGAGGCCATCCTGGCTGCCGTCCTCCTCAGGGCACGCATGACAACCTAACCCAACCGTTTTTGGTCATAGCATTCATTCATACCTAACTATACCTCGCATCGTTCGAATATATACACAAACACAAGTGCACTCTCTATTCCCTAACTCTTATAATCCGATGGAACGACAATTCGACACGACCGGAAAGAGGCGCAGGACCAACGGCTTAACGTTCTTTTCGAGGAACGGTTGACACACTCAAATTCCATCAGCTACTGAGTAAACTAACCCAATAACTGTTTTTGGCCACGACCTGAATCCAGGATATCATGTGCTAGTCACTTAAGAAATAATCCAGGCTGCGTTACCATTATTTTTGAAAACTCCGTTTTTCTGCAACTGCTCCTAGGAGAATATTCTATTATACGGTTACGTTCCCGATTCTATTCTGGTCCAACTTCGATCGATTGTTTTGTTAACATATGAAGAGAGAGAAAGACTATAGCCTATTCAAGTCACAGGAGGAGTAAAGACAGATACTTTTACCTTAAATGACGCGACAACATTGGTCGGAATCTTGAATAATCTGTGATAATCATTATAGATTTCCAAAAAAATTGCGTTTAGAATATCGGCGAAGTTGTTATCGGAACTTTGTAAGTAAAACTAAAGTGTATATAAGTAGTCGAGTGTAACAGTGTCATGTTATATATAGAGATATGTTAATCGAGCTTGCGTTGGTAGAATCTCTTGGTCTTTTTATTATTTCTAGCAATAACTAGATTAACCGTCCAACAGGTTTCAGATTTTGAAGATAAGAATACTAAACACGTAACGAAAGAGAAGTTCGCGACCTCCACGCCGAAGAAGTCCAGTCAAAAGACCAGACCGCTATACACGAATGAGCGGAGAGAGACCAGTTTGGAGTCCAAGGCGAGCGGTGTATCGTGCAGTCGAGAGAGCGTCAGTAAGATCTCGTCACCTGCAACTTATCGGTAAGACAAACCTCTTTTGTTTTACGTGTACTTCAAGTATTTGTTGAGCCTTTTTTTATAGTATAGGTAGGCGGACGAGCATATGAGCCATCTGATGGGAAGTCACCAACGCCCATAGATTGTAAGAAATGTTAACCATCGCTTACATCGCCAATGCGCCACCAACCTTGGGAACTAAGATGTTATTCTCCTTGTCCCTGGCTGGCTCACTCACCCTTCAAAGCGGAACACAACAATACCAAGTAGTGCTGTTTTGCGGTAGAATATCTCCGCATTGGAGCGGCATGGAGTGGACACCTTAGCCCAGCAGCGGGACATTCACAGTTACTTTTATCAGGCAAGGAGTCAGCACCGAGTTTGATTACTCTTCGATGTCACCGGAGTGCTCCGGTCCGTCATCAGGGGACAGCGTTGCAGGGATCGCGCAGGACACCCTGGTCTCGCCACGGAGTCAAGATTTTCAGGACTCGAGGTATGTCTTCTTTACACTGGTATGATACGAGGCTCCGTTATGTCACTTAGTCAAATTAAAAACTTCCGCCGTTTTGGAAAACACCCTGAGAGTAAAAATATGAATGTTTAATTCGTGATGAGAGATAATATAGTGCACGAGTGTGTGCGAGTGTGCGCAAACACAGGTGCACTCTCTATTCCCTAACTCTCATAATCCGATGGGACGGCAATCCGACGCGACCGGAAAGAGTTCAGGCGCAGGACCAACGGCTTTACGTGCACACTGAGGCACGTTACACTTCCAAACACCAGACTCATGGCTACTGAGAATTTTTGACAGATCCAATAAATTTTTATCGACGTACATCTAGCCAACAGACTAACGAATCACTGGATAACTGAGGCACACAAGCTGTTGGCTAACTATCGTGATCATCATCCACTTATGTTACAGTTACTGCGTGAGCACGTGCGACTCACGAGAAATGGGCGAGTGGGGCCACTTCTGGGCAAACTATAACAACTCCTTAGCAAGAGTGCCCATCAATCGCTACTACGACCAGTGCCCGACGCCATACCGCTCTGATGACGTCGAGTTACCGGATCTAGGTAACATACAGACATACTTACAAATATAACTGACTGACGTATCAACGCACGGCCCACTACTGCGGCTGGCACCGTGAAAACTTGCACACGGGTTACAGGGTAGCGATAGCGGGGATGAAATTTCGTATGAAATTCTTTCATTTTCGAAAAAATTGCTACGGAAATACATATTTAGCAATTCAGGTCATTTACTACTATTTTTTTTTTAATTTTTATACTATTTTTTTTTTCTATCTGTATTATTTCTAAATATTATAATAATAATTATTTATTTATTTAAGTAACAGAGATTCAAATACGAAATTAAAAAAATAAAACGTTTTTAGGTTAAAAACAATCATAAACAGTTATACAAACATTACCTAATACTTCTATATTATAACTACTAATATTAACGTGTTACGTAAACATAGCTATCTCTTTCTGCCAACATTGATTTGACATAAGAAAGAAGAAAACAGTATCATATCACCTAAGCCAAATATAATAGGTAAAATAAAATGGGTAATGTTTTTTTTTCTAAAATTAATCTAAACAGTTTAAAGGTCGATAGTTTACAATCCCTTGCCTTACAAAACACGTTATTTTGTACTAAACTTGAATTCTGTTCGGTCTTATTGCTGTACTATCACTTAATGAGTGGGGACTCAGGATATAAGGCCTTTTTCTGTGGCTGAAATATCGATTGAAACACAAATGTCAAGCCCCTGTATAATAAACAAATTGATTCATTACAGATTTTCCAACGGACGGATCGAAAATACGTTCTCCTGATAATATTAAAACCATAAACAACATAATTCGAAACGAGGGACTACGTCTGACGCCTCGTGAAACACAAAATATTATAAAATGCGCGCACATGCTCGGTAACGTTCTAACAAAGGCCATAGAGAGACAATCGAAAGACTATTGTCCGGAAAAAATACAGGAACTAAACAACGGGAACGCAAACCCAGAAAAGGAATTAAAAAAGAAAACGATGACGTTGAACTTGAAAGAGACGGTGCTACCCGTGGAGGTGAAAGAGGAAAAGAGATGGGAGAGCGTTCCGACGCAGACCGACATCTCGCTGCCGAACACAAAAAGCGCGCCAATTATATTCGAAAATATTTTAAGGCAGCTATCGATGAGTTCGATTGACGAAAGTGATAAAAATGTTGAAGATGATCAAAATAGAATTGAAGCAAATAATGTTGAATGAAATTTAAAAAAATTGTAGTATAAAAGAAACTTGTATAATTAGCGCCATCTTTTAAAACATTGTAACACTGTCTTGTATCCATGACGATATTGATTCGACTTTTATTCAATAGATGGCGATGATCTTTTTATCTTAACGTTTGGTTTGTGTATTAATTATATAATACAATATTTTAACTGCCTGAATGATATTAGTTGGAATTAACAAAAATTGTAAACGGAAAAAAAATATTATCGCCATTTTCCAAAACCTTACACTATTAGTAAGTCCTTAACCGTATTAATTTGTCTTTAATTCAATAGATGTCGCTGTTTCTTTTATTTGAATTTTGTCAACAAAATAATACATAAATTAAGTGCCTGCGAAATTATACAATTTTCTCTTTTATCTGATATTGATAAAATAATTCTTGATGTATCTTCAACGTTTATCGTCATATTTCAGCCAATTTACACGTAATTAATTATACACCTGAACCTTTCTCTTAAATTACTCCGTCCATTGGTGAAAACCTTAATTAATTCCGTTCAGTATTTATTTAGATTATCGAATTCAGAAAAATAGACGAAACGGGAGACTTTGTTTTATAATATTTAACAGTATAGCGATATTACATATTTGGTAAATATATAGTTCAGTATAAATATGTCCTAGTCATTATTAATCTCTTTTTATAAATAGTAATATGTTTACACACGTAATGCCTATTTAATATTTTATTACAGATAAAAAAACCATATTATATTACGTAAAATCAGTACCTTATTATAAATTATAATAATTTAAGGAATATATTAAAATCGTTCATAATTAAGACAAATGTATTTCATCAATTCTTATATTGTTTACGTAGTTGAAATATATTATATAGTAAATTTGTTTCATTAATTTTCGTCTTTGCTTACAATGAAAAATTGATTGAAAAAAAATATATTTGTAAATGCTATGTTTAAAAGTTTTAGATACCATCGATAAAATAGCTGTGTGAAGAATGTGCTAGAAATTATTTAATTTTTGTATTTGGACTGATTTAGAATCAAATATATTTTAAATATTAAAATTTGTACCATTCAATGTATTATTAGGGTTTAAAACAAGCTTCTTAGTCTGTCAATAGATGGCGTTGATTAATTTTTTGAAAGATTACCTTGGGCGTATTCAATTAGACATAATTTATTTATTAATAGCCTTTGTAATTAAGATAAATTGATATGATATATTTAATAAGTTTTAATCAAATTGTTTATGTACTTAAATGTGATTATTAATAATATTATATATTGTGATGTTTTATATGTATTTTTTTTAAATTCCTGACGTTTAATAGATTCTTACTGATTTTTTTTAATCATACGAATGAATGGATGTTGTATAATTTAAGAAGAAATTAAACCGTTCTTTTTATCTTGTCAAATGTATTGTCATTTTATTATGTACAATTCTTTAAGTTAATAAAAGCCAAGTTTCCTTCGATTTGTCTTTTATGTATCAATAAATATGTAAAAAATATATGAAAAAAAAATAAAGATTAAAGTATTATTCTTATTATAAGCCTTTAGTTTTTGTTTATTCAACTATATACAAAAACGTATTTATTTTTTAAGTTAACAAATATAATCATAGACAATTTTTAGTACTTTTTATAGTTTTGACATATTCCTAAGCTATTTCGTCTGTATTGTCAAGGATGTGTCCGTTTTAAATAATGCCAGTATCATTCGAAAAAATCTTTATTCGAGTAGTTTCAAGGTTAATTCTGTCACAGTATTGTCTACACTGGTTTAGAATGTAGTCTACCGAGAGCTGACAAGAGTAGTTTGTTTCACCCTTTCAATCACAAAACCAATTAAATTGTGTATGATTGGAAATGAAAAATACTAACTCTAAGCTATTTATATAATCGTGTGTTGAGAATTATTTAGCAACCTTTTTTTGAGATTAATTTGTAGTAATAGCCTGTTAATGTCCCACTGCTGGGCTTAGGCCTCCTATCCCTTTTGAGGAGAAGATTGGACCTTATTTCACCACGCTGCTCCAATGCGGGTTGGTAAAATACACGTGGCAGAATTTCAGTGAAATTAAATATTTCTCTTCACCGTCAGTCAAATTATAATCACAAATTAAGTACATGAAAATTCAGTGGTGCTTGCCCGGGTTTGAACCCACTATCGTCGGTTAGGATTCACGCGTTCTATACACTAAGCCATCTCGGTTTTTTTTTTGTAATTGTACATGTAATTTATAATATTAATATTATTGTAGAAACGTAAACCGTGTCCCAGGAAAGATTTATTGCCGTTGCGAATTCGGAAATTAGTTAAGACTAAATGGTATGGTAATGGATCACGCCATTTTTTCACAAATTCACAATGAGTACCACAGATTATTTAGATCTCGAACATCGGGTCAATTCAAGGTCAAAGTTTTTTTTTTTGTCTTTACTCCGGATATTACATTGCAAAAACTTTATAGTCGAATTGTAGTAAAACTTTACTGACGCAAATAAGTTTCACTCCTGTAACGTAAAGAAATAAAAGAACATGTATATTTTTATAATTTATTTATTTCAACTTAAAAACCTACAAATTCACATTTTATAATCTATTTGAAAAAATTAATTATACATTATATATTAGTTTATTTCGAATGCGACCGAATTAAAATACATAGTGCAGTTAAAGATAAAATTTTCAATAAAAATTACATGACAAAAAAAAAACTCCACAAAATCCAATGCATAGTGATACGTGAAGAATATTCTAGAAATTACAAGTAAATTTATTTACATAATATTATAATATAATAAGCGTAGGCTTCGCGGACGAGCGCGGAAAAATTCTCAAAAAAAAAACTTGTATATACTGAACAAGGATAATAAAACATTAATCAACGACGCCATTCCGTAATTAATTTCGTCGTCCGTGTAATTTTTACACCTGACATTGTAATAATTATCAATATGTCAATCTGACATTACACGACATTTTTCAGTTCGTTCTTACGGAATAGCGAAACAGCGCCGTAACTGCAGCGGTCCTATCACGTATGTTTATAGACACACAGCTTATAAAAATTCGTTAGCGGTTTAAGCGCTGATTTCTCTCTTTCTGTCATAATCACTTTGACAAGTATGGCGGTTTATTGAAACTTGTCGCGTAAACGCGCTGGCATTGATCAATGTTTTGTGAGACACATTTGTAAATGAAACTCAAATATATTGTCCAAGTGTTCATTGTTTGAGAACTATAAGATTTAGGTTTAGCTAATCAAGTACTTAGTATCGTCGAATACATTTACAGATAAATATTTATTGTTTAAACTCGTTTACGTATTTTTGAATGTTTTTTTAACAGAATACAAAAAAGAGATGACGATATTACTAGACAGAGAGAATGCATGGTAATTATTGACAGATAATGGACATAGCGTTATTTATCTCAGTTCGAGGTGTAAATGAAATAGAGGGATGTAATTATATTGGAAAGACCGTCTATTCAGTAGACCAAAATGGAATACATAATAATTTATCTAAATCATCACTAGTATCAGATTTTAAAGCAAAACATTTTCCAGTCTTTTGAGTAGACCATGTTCCTTCCAATAGACCAAAATATTAACAAATTACAATATTACAGATATTTTTTACAAGTATTTGCCTAGTCCATTCACTAGAATTAAAATCTATATCTTTTAGAATTTGCCGAAAACGAGTTTAAAACTTAAAATAAAAAAAAAACGTGCTCGCAAGATACAGATAAAAAACAATACTATATATACACTATGCTTAAAATTGTTATAATTTTTCTTTAAATAAAAATAAATCTTTCTCAGTTAACATAATCGAAGCGTATTATATATTGCCATAATTTTTGTTCCGACAGGCTGACTGCCTCGAATGTAATAAAATGTTTTATTTCCAAATCGAACGCAAATATAAATTTTGGCGGGAAAACTTTGACGTTTCAATTATTTATTTAAATGTTTTAGAATACCAAAAAATATATATTTAAACAACATATATTTCAATGGTTTTATCGAAAATATTGTTCTTAATGTAAAAAATGTTTTTTATTTTTTTTTAATTCGTTGCTTGTACAGATGGATAGACTTAAATCAAATAATTTTTTTTTTGCTTTATAGTAATTATTTTTTCGTAACTAAACAATAATATAAAAAAAAACAATTACTTGCAAACGAAGATTCGTTATATCCCTAAACATTTAATAAATGCAATTTTCTTGAAGTATTAGACCGAAAGACATACTTTTTATCCTACGAAACAAAACCCACAAAGTATTTATATATAATTAGGCAAAGGCACAACAGTTTAGTGCCTTTTTTCCCGCTGTTTTTTTTTTTGTTTGGTAGCGATTTACTTTAGAAATTTAGGAGCTTTGATGTTATCAATAATGGAATAGGAGTAGAAAAAAATGGAAATATATTCGTTCATCTAAAATTTTCAATAATAATAAATCGAACTAACCAATTATTTCGTGAATATTTATACATCATAACTACTTTGATCCAATGGCGGTATTCGACGTAGCGCTCGCGTATTAGCATTTTCTGAACGTAAGTATTTTTGTATGTTACCCATTCACGTTATAATTATACCGATCATTATTAAATTTGGCAAGGAGCTCAGAAAAGGATATGTACGTGACCTTTCCTCCCCACAGGTCCACACGTGGGCATTAACTAGTTACGACTATGTATGTATTGATCGATAATTATTGATATATTTAGCAAATAATTTGTTATATCTGATTTATTTGATGAGTCTCGAGAGAGATGGTCTTTATTAGAGAATTTTCTTCAAGATCAAGGTCATCAGAATAGAGGGTATTGTGACGTCACACAAATATCAAGGTCGATTTGGTAGTTAAGTTATAGTGACCTTACTTCCACCACGAAGGGGGCCTTTAAGCGACTTGACTTGAAACGACATTGTATGTTATTGTCACTATAGTTTTGTGTTACACTGGCTCACTCACTGGTGGACCAATTAGTTCATCAATGAGTGTAATCGATGCTAATCTTGAATATAATCTATCTTCCCGCTATCATAAAAACCTATCTAATATGGCTTCTTGCTAATATTATAACTATTTTAATTCTATCTTGGGTCTAACACGGCACAAGTTGAATTTTTAAAGCTTAATTAAAAACAAATACGCTTTTTTTAAGTTTTTTTTTTTATTTTATATTATTTTGAAGTTTAAATTTTTCATTATTAATAAATTGTTTATTTTTTTTATTTATTTAAATATTGCATTATTTATACTTAAGCTAATCCGATTATTCTACAGAGGTGGGATCATATTAAACTACTTTGTACTTATAACTTAAATTTAAAAATAATATGGCATAATTTTTTTCTATTTACAATAAAGAACTAGAATAATTTTAATATAATTTCTCGCCTTTCAAATGCTTTTCATTCAAAGGATAATGTCATTAAATGCATCGATGTCATTCTACTCGAAAGACCGACCGTCTACTCAGTAGACCGAAACGAATTAGTCCCAAGTGATATCGTCCATCTAAATTATAATTAAAATACATTTTTAGAGTGAATTTTAGTTCGTTCTTTTAAGTAGACCGTGGTATTTTCAGTAGACCGTCAACATTTTAACGTCAATGTGTTGTATTTTTAACAAAAACATGATTGCACATTTATAGCAACAGCCTGTTCCGTCTCTGATGCGTTGAAGAGGTCGGATGCTGAACTGATCTGTGTTTTCTTAATAAATGCCTGTGTTGTGGATCCAACATGGCGGTGTATCCAGCTGGCGAGCATAGATCAGGGTAGCGCTGGTAGAAGGCTCGGTAGCCCTCGTGCAGGAGGTACACCTCCGGATAATGGAGTGACGGGTAATTCTCTTTATTTTTCGCCCGATCTGATGAACGTAGGAAGCGCGACCTGGAAAGAACATACATACTGTTTAGTGACAGCCTGGAAACGGCAAAGTTAAATTCACGAAGCAGTTCAATGTATCATAGTTACATAAGACACATTCAGTTTTCCTCACCGCAGCATATGATATGAATTGTAAATATATTTTATCTGTTTAACAGTAACAGCCTGTTAATGTCCCACTGCTGGGCTAAGGCCTCCTCTCCCTTTTAAGGAGAAGGTTTGGAGCTTATTCCACCACTCTGCTCCAATGCGGGTTGGTAGAATTTTATCTGTTTGTCTTATATTAAGAAATATATAAATGTCAGCAAGTAATGCTTTTTTTTAATTATATTTGACGTGGAGATAGCTTGAGCTTTATGGAAAGATAAGGTACTTCTTTTTAATAAACAATTAAATATTCGCTAAGAAATAGACAACATGACTTTAACAAATATTTGTATTAAGCTTTCTATTAAACAGTGACTATTGATATAACCGTTTATATATAATATATAATACAAAGGAAATAATGAATGTTTATAAAAATAACTTACAATTTAGGTCCCCTTTCTAGTGAAAATTCACAATGAAAGACAAGTATACTCCGCTTGTCCGAGTCCTTGGGTTGTAGCGGCTTGTTCACTAGAGTAAGTACTTGTGCTGGTGTGAAGAGGTTCCTCGCTCCGAGGATGTGTCCACCTTCGAATTCGTAAGGGTATCTGCAATCTATGACCTGGAAATACAAATGAAGCTGTTAATATTTTATTCCATATAATTAGATTTACACATACAACGCTAACAGCTCTGCTGTATTCACCACAAACAGTTCTCGATTAACATATCTCTATACATAACACGACACTGTTACACTCGACTACTTATATACACTTTAGTTTTACTTCAAACTACTATGCCTGTTTTTTTTTTATTTTACTTTGCCAACATTAATACCACAGATTATATGGATCTCAATCATGAAAATTCTAGGTCAAAGTTGTTTAGTTGTTTTTACTCCTGTGGTCACATTGCAAATGGATATTGGTGGTGACCACTTGATATCACGTGGCACATTTGCCAGTCTATCTACCTGTTCTTAAATTAAAAATATGTATTATTTTACCTGGAAATCATTGATGCTTTCATGGTAATCCCCACGGATGAGTGAAGCGAGGGTGTCACAGGATATCGACTTCAGATCTGTGTGGTCACCACTCGTGAGCGGGAGCGCGAACGGTAGCGAGAAGTCACCGATCAAGTCCGGATCTACAGCCGCTGGGAATGGAAAGAATAATTAGAATATTCAAGTATACGAACATCCACACACACAAACTTCCACGTTAATAATAATAGTACAATAAAGTGCCAATAGATGGCGGTCATTACATTTTTGTCAATTCTAAATATAAGCCGAGATGGCCCAGTGGTAAGAACGCGTGAATCTTAACCGATGATCGTGGGTTCAAACCCGGGCAAGCACCGCTGAATTTTCATGTGCTTAATTTGTGATTATATTTCATCTCGTGCTTTACGGTGAAGGAAAACGTCGTGAAGAAACCTGCATGTGTCTAATTTCACTGAAATTCTGCTACATGTGTATTCCACCAACCCGCATTGGATCAGCGTGGTGGAATAAGCTCCAAACCTTCTCCTCAAAAAGAGGAGAGGAGGCCTTTAAGCCCAGCAGTGGGACATTCACAGGCGGTTACGGTTAAATATACCAGCTAGATATTTTATATACCCCTTGTATTCTGGTGTTGTGTTGGCAAATGTTAGGTAGGTATCATATTGTCTCTAACCCTTGACAACATGGAATCCTTGATGAACGGGTGAGGAGTTAAGACATGAAAGTGTAACAAGCAAACAAACTCACTATTGCGTTTATACTAGTTTGGATACTTACATCTTGCTAAAGCTGTCATAATAGAGGCATTGTTCTCGGAGAATGCCCGTTGCAAGACTGGTCGTTGCAATCTCTCCATCTTTGGACTTTCACAGTTCGACTTCCTCCGTTTATTCGATATGTTATCTATGTCATTTCTATCACCCCGTTTATTACATTTTTTAGGGCTCTCATTTATAGGGAACAGTGACACTCTGGCCTTTGTTGCTTCAGGATTGAAGCTTAAGCTCCTTTGCAATGGTCTTCGTAAGCTGAATTCACTCTCAAAGCTGTCCCTAATCTGTCCGGAGAGGAGTTCGTTGAAATTGGCCATTTTTGGGGAGTTTGAAACTTCATCGATGTCCAGAAATGGTTCCTCTAACTCAGATATGAAACCGCTTTCCATGGATGTCGTTGATCCGGATGGATATATTCTTAATTTTGAAGAGGAAGGTGATGCCATTGAACCGATACTGGAATCACTTTTTTCATGCCGTAGAACATTCTTGGTCGGTGTTTCTGTGAACTTCAAGGATTTTTTCACTGATACACTATGAGTTGGACGCTTCGCAGCTGGTGATGTAAACTCGAAGTCTTCATCTTCGAAGGTTAACATTCTTGTAGCGTTAGTGGTGGGTTTATTGAACGATGTAGATTGTTCATTTTCAGATAAGGGTGCACCAAATTCGAAATTTTTGGAGTTTATCTTTCTTGATGTTGTTCTGCCACTGGATATGATGTTGGGACTGTCGGTTGAAATAATTTCATACTTGGTGCATTCATCGAAATTATGAGATTCAAACTCTTCCTCCAAATCGTGTAACGTTTCAAATTCAGGGTCCACGTCAACTTCCTTCTCCGGCACGTACATGTCAACATTCTCTTTGACGTTGTCTGTTTTGTCCACTCCACAGGTTTGAAGAGCATCCGTGAAATCCAGCTGTAAGGATAATTAATATATATATTAATATAAGTTCATCATATCAAAACTAGACAAATATATTTGATTGAATGTATATGGTGTAAGTATAGAGTGTAGAAGTGAAGAAATGGGAAAGTGTCTACCAAAATGTATGAAATAAAGATGTGACTAAATTCTAACAAATTAACATTTATATGTTTGCATGAGAGAGACAGAGGTGCTATGTTATATACCTTGTCTTTTTCTGACATGTATGCAAATTCATGATTGAGTAGTTAAGGCAGGATAGCATAATAAACTCAATGTCATTTATGATGCTAGTATGGATTATTTGTGATTATAAATTTGATGAGCCGAGATGGCCCAGTGGTAAGAACGCGTGAATCTTAACAGATGATCGTGGGTTCAAACCCGGGCAAGCACCACTGAATTTTCATGTGTATAATTTGTGATTATAATTCATCTTGTGCTTTACAGTGAAGGAAAACATCGTTAGGAAACCTGCATGTGTCTAATTTCACTGTAATTCTGACACATGTGTATTCCACCAACCCGCATTAGAGCAGCGTGGTAGACTCCTCCAAACCTTCTCCTCAAAAAGGGAGAGGCCTTTAGCCCAGCTGGCTGTTACGGTTATAAATTTGATTAACAAATATTTCAAAGTTTGCACGTTTAAAAGGAGGGTATATAACATTCTCTCATTTAACACTGTCTTACTCTAAAGTATTAGCGTGGTCCTTCAAATGTCAACCTCTACCGCCAGCAGAGATATTTATATTTCATACATGCTCCTTACCTCTACACTCTATCGGTCAGTTAAAATTACAAATCATATTAAATATTATTCAGTAAAACATCTAAATATGTTGGTTTTTATTCGAGTACAACCGTTCATGTAATACTTCCAACGTCCTGCTTCTTGTATTATTTTAAAAAAACAACTATTTATTTGCTATTTACCTATTTATTAACCCGGTCTCCCAAGTTCCCTGAATCAAATTTACCGATGAGTAAAAATCAATTCAGGTACAAACCTTAGCCATCGACCAGTTGGCTAGCTTTGTTGCCGAGCACGATGGGAAGTTATCCCCGAAAGAACAATCTCTTGTCTCCTCATCTACATCTATTTTCAGAAACGTCTCGCTCATTAATGATGTGTCATTCTCTTTGTTCGACATCTTGAATTTAGACCGTTCTTCAAATATCCTTGAAATCTTTGAAGGCCGTTTGGATCTGTCGGTTCTACTCGTTAAAGGTGAGAGTGAGTTACGATCAATTAACGGTGACTTCTTGTCTATTAATGGTGTGTTTTTTAATCTTTCAATTGTAGGAGAGTCTTTGGGTCTGAATAATGGAGAATTTTGGATTTCACCGAGGACCCTACGTTTTGGTGTGGCGACAGGTGAGCTTAGTGGAGACTGTTTTCTGTTGAAGTCCAGAGACATTGGCCTCATTTTATTTCTAAAATTGTTTGTGAGAGATTCTTCCTGTTTCCTCTTCGTAGCGCTGTTCCCCGAGTTAATTTTGAAATTATCTGTTATTAACCTGTAACAATGAGACAATAATTTATTACTATAGAAATATATATAGTAGAAATATATTCTTTATTTACTTATTCTATATGTAACTAGTACACCAGTAGTTAGTTAGTGGTTACTGAAGTGAAGATTGGTTTGCTTGGGTTATATCCGAACATGTCACCAAAGATCATTTGATCAAACAATTGAATGAATGGTTTAGGAATGTTTTAATTATTTTTCACAACAATACAGGAAAGCCAAGTGGATTGAAATGTCGGATGTCATTCGAAACCTCCCTTTCAATTTACTTATAACTAAATTATATCTATAGTAATAGGTTACAACTGAATTCTGGTTCACTTGCGGTAAATGTTATAATATAATGCAATATGATTCAATAGTTTTAGGACCTACTTGCATAAAGTATATTTTGATTTGATACAATTATGTTAAATTGTTTAAATTTACAATGAATCATATGCTCAGTGCATATGATTCATTGTAAACATATTAAATATGCCATATAACCACACTCCTGTGTTTGTTACTTATCGTTACAAGTATTATAATTGAATTATAAGTAAATTCAATTACGAATTATAGTATATATGTAAAAAAAAATCATTGTTACCTATCATTTATATTATTGTTGGTTATATAACAATACCTAATAAATATAACATTTGTATATTAGGGCATATTTTATTTTTATTCTACAGATTTAAAAATAATAAAATAAATTTAATTAAAGTAACGATCATATCATAAAGGATTAATTTGTGTTAAGAATATATATTATTCGACATTAAAAATTTATAAAATTTAAATTACAGAAAAAAACTATTTTTAACTAAAATACTACATAAAAAATATATCAATTAATTTGATGTAAAGAATTAAAAATCAATACAAAACATCGCTCTCTATAAAATAACCTAATTGTTTTTTTTTCTTTTAATGCATTTACAACTTTAAAATCCCACGATTGAACCGAATTTACTGAACTAATATATAGATAATATAACAATACAACCCCTTAAGATGGGGTGACAAAACATATTTTTTTTGGTTATCGAATCTCGTAAATAGCATGGAACGGGTTTTAACTTCCAAATATTACCTTGCCCCAGAGGCCACATTGTCACAAAGGTTATGAGAACGAAGTTTTTAAAACATTTCTCATGTCACAGCAGTAAAACACTATTTAAAAATCCTAAACATTTTTTTTTTTTTTACAGGTAGACGAAAAACGTGAATCACATCATAAATGAATTCGCGCGCTTTGTGAAACTCGAGCTGTCAATTTGTCAAACTTAGTTCGGAAATTTATATCAAAGTATTTAATCATAATGTTTTTTTTTTTAATTTTTTGTTTCGTTAATTATTAGTAATTTATTGTTATCTGTTGTTATCATTTGTATGTAGGCTACAGTTGAAATATTCCTAAAGATGCGTACACAATGACGTATATTTGTATGATAAATAAAATTATAAAGGGAAATCAATATTAAACAGATCCCAGGATGGGGCGTCGATCTTCATGAATAAAATCGTAATCTCAACCGTTATTCTTTTTCTAACGGACAGAATTAATATTAAAAATTTAAATTTGGAATATTATTTGATATACATAATTTCATTGGTGTATTTTTCGAACTGTACAACGGTAATAAATTATTTCTACATTACGGCCTTCTATTTAAACAACTTGATTGTTTTTTTTTAATTGATATCTAACCAATCAATGACACAAAGGTTTCAATCTTTGCTCTTTAGTTTTTTTTTAATTTCTTCAAGTGTCCTCGGGCCGAATTTTTATATCAGTTGAAGAGTGAAACTATCACTAATTTAAATATCGATCGTTGAAGAGAACAAATTATGTCATACAATTTGCAATTGTAAAACCTGTTACGTGAATTTCACTTACCAGTTTATTATAATACAATTAAAAAATACTTTCGCTTGCTTCTTATGTATCATCCCTAAACGGTTTATTAAATACAGTAAAATATACCTTATATCTAAGCAAATAAGAGGCAAATTCCCATGTATTTTTCAGATGAACAATACTTGCATACGGTGCACCGTTCAAAGACGTTTTTTTGCTACTTTAACGGTATTATAGGGGGTTTGTAACAGACTTCTTGAGTAAAAAACAGCAACAATCTTCTTAGTAACGTTTTTTTTTTTCATGTGAAATGTAGTTGAAGTATCGCATACAGCCATACTGTATATAATTCATTTACAAAATTTTAAATAGTCTTCGCTCGACGTACTACAAGAACAAAAATGTTTTTTTTTTTAATACCACTATATATCGAGCTAAAGAAAATCGATTAATAACAGAGGAGGAAAAGGGGACTGTACATTGAACCGTGAATACTTATGGCGCCAAATTGGTAGTGATTCGATAGATATGTTTTGTTGTTGTTGCTGACTATGACTCAACGCTTTTAATAAGAAATATTACCCATCCCTTACATTGCCAATGCACCGACTTTGGGAACTACGATATCATGTCCCTTGTAGTTACTATTTCAAACACAACACTGAATATTACTCCTTGGCGGAAGAGTGGGTGGTACCTACTCGGAAGGCCTCGTAAAACGCCCTACCACCTTCAATATGAACCCGGCACTACAGGGGAATCCGTGCTTGAATATAAAACAATAGTTAACTTTAATTGTCGTCAATGGACCTCGCTAAAAGCTATCACGGTCCATTGTCCGTGTAACCGTCAAAAAAACCTGCTCGACTCGATCAATGCAAGCGAACATAGCCCTTATTGTGGTAGCAATTAAACAGAAAATCGTTTCAAATAAAAAAAGGGTTCTACAGACAAAATATTTATTCAAATCAGGCCTTTTGTGATTTTCGGCTGAATCAAGTGGTGCATCGGCTTTGTGCCCTTTGTGTGGAAGTGCATTAAAAAGAAAGCGAGTTTCTGAACGGTTATGACGTTTGAATTTCGAACGTCTTTGAGACGTTGATTTTTTGCAACGGTTTTCAGGAACTCGACTATTTCACTTTTAATTCTTATTTTGAATCAGCTGACGTTGATTTATTTTTTAATCATTATTAATAATAAAAATACAGGTTATTTGTTTTTTTTTTTTTTAAATTGGTTATCTTTGCTAATTGATAATTATTAAAAAGTAAAATTTAAAAATATTCATTATTACTTACATTGTTTCTATTACTTATGATAGAAATGTTGATTTTATGATTTTAGACGAATTCTATTAGTTCCTGTTCGATTTAAGTAATACCTAATCATTATTTACATAAGTATATGTGGAATCTTGTATATTATAATACTTGTTATATAATATCACTTGTAAATAGTATCACTTTTATTATTCATATTTTCTATCTTCAAAACAATAGTATTAGCCAGAAGTCTCTTTCTAACATATTATTGACAAATGAAAAGATATAAAGAGAATAGTATTGCTATTTCTAGTTTACGAATAAAAAAAGTTTTCGTTCGGTGTGGCTGTATATTTCGTGACATTTGCCTGTTTTCTGTCAAAGATTTAAAAAAAAAAAAACAATATTGCGTGATATCCGAGGAAGTTTAAAATCCGTTATGTTTTTACACCATGTGGTGAGGTTAAGTCAAGGTCGAAGGGATACAGTAACGGCGCATCCGATCACGGGATGCATACTTCGTGGGGTTTCACGAACGCTTATGTAAACAATTTGTTACAAATAAGCCGAAATTTGAAAGATCTTTTTAAAGGTTGTATTATATGAATTAACAAAACCTAAACAATTATATATTATATACGCTAGTCTCTAGTATATGTTAATGGCAACATTTATATATTTTATTATTTGTAAAGATTTTATTTTGTTTGTTGTCGCAATTAGAGATTTTTTTAATTACATGTTAAGTTAGTTACATTTGAAAACAGACCTCACAATTTTTTCCATTCTCAAATAAGTATTAATTCTGGACTAAAATTTATGTTCTACAAGAGGATGATATTCACTCTTGTCATATCAACAGTCCTTTTATATTACTATTATATACTAAAACCTTCTCTTAAGTACGTTATATACTATATAAGTTCTATGAATAATGCTTTTTTAATCTTTCCAGTAAGGCATTTAAAAAAAAACCATTCATTATCATTGAAAGATAGTTCTATTAGAATATATAAACAAATTTGTTTTTTTTTTTAAACCGTTATAGTTATACATATATATATTATATCGATTAATTAACGGTATCGCACGGAGTCATATCGCCCCTAGTGATGGAAAAAAATCGATGAAAACCGTTAACATTAAACAAGGGGTCGCATCCCTAACTGTTACAAGCGATATTTACGTTATTTCACATCGGTTTTTATTTTATTATACGAGTCGAATTAAAAAGGCAGCCAAGCCTGCCGACAGATTACCAAATAACAGTGGACAAACCTGGAAGAATTGTAAGTTTTATAAATGCGAAAGAAACTACGTCTGCTTGTCACGAGTTCACGGTTAAACAAATGAACCGAATTTGATGAAGTTTAGTATGATGAAAGCTTAAACCCTAAGGAAGGACTTAGGATATAGAACTAAGCCTTGAATTATATAAGGTAGGAAGACTATCAGTTCTTGTATGTGTGTTTATACGACCATATCGTCTAAACGCCTGAACAGATTTAGTTGTATGGTGACGTTGGAATCCTTACATCATCATGAGTGACACTGGCTATAAATTCATTCTCAGATTAAAGGGGAGAGAGCCCTTCGAGAAGGTTTAGTTATCATTCGACACATGAGCAAATCTCACGATGTTTTCCTTTATCAACACGATTCGAACCCGGAACCTTGCTTCGTGACGTCGATGAAAACGTTTTCATATATTCATGTACTGTAACAGCGTGTGAATGTCCCACTGCTGGGCTAAAGGCCTCCCTTTAGCCCAGCAGTGGCCTGAGAAGGTTTGGAGCTTATTCCACCACGCTGCTCCAATGCGGGTTGGTGGAATACACACGTGGCAGAATTTCAGTGAAATTAGACACATGCAGGTTTCCTCACGATGTTTTCCTTCACCGTAAAGCACGAGATGAATTATAATCACAAATTAAGCACATGAAAATTCAGCGGTGCTTGCTTGGGTTTGAACCCACGATCATCGGTTAAGATTCACGCGTTCTTACAACTGGGCCATCGCGGCTCATGTACATAAGTAATTACCGCCCTTAACACCGGACGTGCTAATAGAGCTGAGAAGCTGAGGAACTGTACGGTAATCAATGGTAGCACGCCATTTACTTAAGTACAGAGTAATTGTTAGTTTGAAATTATTACTTTTATTTATAGGTAGGCAGTCTTACAAATGGATCCGATACCTGCAATTGGTATGTTACATTGTGCAGTTATACTGGCTCACGTTAATAATAACGGCGGCCAATCTCAAGAGAGACAACTGCGCAGGATATTATAGTGCACAAGTGTGTGTGCAAACACAGGTGCACTCTCTATTCCCTAACTCTCGTAATCCGATGGGACGGCAATCCGACACGACCGGACAGATCAGGTGCAGGACCAACGGCTTTACGTGCTTTCTGAGGCACGGGAGTGTACACACTTCCATCTTTTAGACTCCGGGCTGCTACTGAGAATTTTCTGACAGAAAAACCCACTAACAATTTATTGGCCCGACCTGGGAACTGAACCCAGGACCACCGGGTCTGCGGCCTTACATCAAGCCACACACAACGAGGCAGTCACACTCGATGTGGTATATGTGGGTGACCGCCCAGAAGTATCCAATACGATACCGATGCCGTGTGGTCGTGACTTACCATCAGTGTACACCAGATGCGTTTTTAAATCACAATTTTACCGGTTAAAACCGGTTATAAAGTCAGTTATATAATTACGATCGAAACTCTTAACTACAATACAAAAACGGTTCCTAACAATTGAATCCACGTATAAATAGTAACAAAACTATTTCCTTACACTTTACACTGCGCACGCGACGTTACAGCCGCCTGTTTGCATTGCATCGAATAATAACCTCTAGTGACATTGACGTAAGTACAATGTTGCCCTGTGTGAAAACGCACGTGTCTATAGTTGGGGGAGTAAATAACAATTGAGCCCTTTCAGGTGGGCGGATTTGTTTAAAAAGGAACGTAATCTTAAAGGGCACGTGCCTTGCTGTTTGTTAATATATTTATTATCTATATACAATACTTTTATATTATTGTCTTAAAGTATTTAGAAAGATTAAATTAAACATTTAAAAAAAAAGTATTGTAACTTTTCGCAAAACTAAAATAGTAAATATTTAATATATAATATTTTATAAAAGAATCAAAATTTTTAAATAATAGGTTCGTAATTCAAAATTCGTTCCATGATCAAAATCTCAAAAAAAAAAAAAAAAAACACAATCTAACGTAAATTTCTAAACGAACAATATAATGCAACGGTAGCATCACCGTTATCTGACAAAGCCAGGTCAAAGTTAACGTCTTGGCGCGTGCCACAGCTGCCACACATCCATAGCATTCGCACCCCTAAATTTATAGCAATAATGTATATATTCGATTACACAATTATAACCGCGGTTTGTAACAATGGTTGACGACAAGTGAATTTGAATCTCGAACGCAGCTGTGGCAGCTGGCGCGTAATTGGTACATATCGCACCTTTGCGTCTTGGAAGGCGTCGGGCGTTTTTTTCGCGAACATTGACCTCTATCGGAACTAGGGGGACCGGCAGATGCTTTCCGTTTGATAAGATTAGGCCATAAACAACATTTGTCGTGTTTCGCGTAATGTACTTTTGCCACATTTCGAAACAAAAAAAAATTAAACACCAATTTCAATTTTTTTTTTTAATCAAAATTATAGGCAAAGGTACAAATCCATAATTCCTCTATGTATGTAAAAAATATTTTGTTTATATAAAAAATGGAGTAATCAAAACAATCTAAATCTGTAACCACCCTCGACATAAACACAATACGCCAGCATTACTCGTATCGATCAGTAACGGTCTCGGCTGTATGGTGCGCCGTCGTTGTGCCGTCCGTTTAAAAATACAGCTTGTTTATGGTAATACATTAGCGTTTGCTTCTTGGAATTTCTAATTTTGAAATCATCGGATATTTAACTCTTTTTAGCAATTAAAGGTATTGTTTGAAAGATAAAAGAATGAAACTGAATGGGATGTTCATTATCCGGTACGCACGTGCTTCCGAATCCGGTGCTTTGTCAAAAAAACTGTCAATGAAAAAAAAAAAAAGCAATTCGTAATTTGGCGATATTGTCTATTAATAGAGAGGGCCTAGTTTTATTTCTTCAATTCTGAATACAATTTACAAAGGACTGCTCGTATTAATTGACCAAAAATTTCTTTAGGACGATGGCAATTTTTTTCGCGCAAGCGTTGTGAGATGGAGATATCTCATGTCCTTTTCTACAACCGTGACGTGTACGCAATGTCGTAATGATTGTTTGTATTAAATATATTGTATTAAATATTAGTAAGGATAACGCATATATATAAAAAATATTAAATTCGAAATTTATTGTCTGTTACGTTCTCAAAGCGAAATCACTGAATCGATTTTGATGAAATTTGTTATATAGTAAGCTTAAGTAAGGAAAGTAGTAATGTGAATGTCTGACTACTGCACTGAGGTCTCCTTTCCTTTTATGAGACGTTTTGGAGCGTATTCCACGGCACTGCTCCAATGCGGGTTAGTGGCACACATGTGGCAGAATTTCAGTGAAATCAGACACATGCAGGTTTCCTCACGATGTTTTCCTTCACCGTAAAGCACGAGATGAATTATAATCACAAATTAAGTTAAATTACTTACAACTATACCATCTCAAGATTACTATAACGATAAATGATTATCAGATATATGGTGAAGAAAAACCATTATCTTGTGGTTTGTAAAGCGGATGTGTTTACACCCGTGTGGTGTAACAAGTGGACGGTGACAGTTCTGCGGTGACGGCCGGCGTAAGACGACACGGAGGGTCTTAACAAGCAGAGCTTGAATCCTGTTGCCACTTCCGCTTGAGAATATTGAAGGTGGAATGAGTGAATGAGTGAATGAGTACTATTGTTGTACTTCTTTATCTGTTTATCTCGATAAACATTAGACAATTATCTTTTGAAGTTTGTCAATTTTTATTTTTATTTTATACGTGTAATCCTGTTAAGATTCTAAACGGCTGGACCGATTTCGATGAAGTTGAATGAGATTAGATTGGCAACGAACGAAGAGCAATTAGAACGGAAAGTCACAATGTTAAGCTATAATTATAAGCCAACCTACCCGCATTGGAGCAGCGTGGTGGAATAAGCTCCAATTACTCCTCAAAAAGGGAGAGGAGGCCTTTAGCTCAGCAGGACATTCACAGGCTGTTAAGTTTAAGCTATATGAGATATTAAATTAAAAAAAAAAAATTGTCTATGGATTGAGCAAAGGTCGTTGTAATATCTAAAGCATATGTCGAGCGTTAGTAACCGACATTGTTTTAAGAATATTCATTGGGCAAATTTCACGTCTCGGTGCGCACGGCGGCCATATGTTCGACGCGGGAGGGACTAAGGGAGGTCGTGGGCAGAAATACACTAATATTAATTATAATTAAACTAACACATAACACATAACAACACACGCTACAGAACCGTGAACACTTGGTCTCTTTTTCAGTTTGAAGATTATATAATAATTTTTATATATTAAATAAATATCCTGGTACATTCACACACGGCCCTCTGATCCCAAACTAAGCAGAGCTCGTACTATGGAAACCAGACAACTGATATACTACATATACTACTTTTCTTTTGTAAATTTATTATATAGATAGTTACACCCAGACTCAGGACAAACAGACATGTTCATGCACACAAATGCCTGTCCTGGGTGGGAATCAAATCCGCAACCAACCGCAACCGTCAACCTTCGGCGTGAAAGGCAATCCACCAACCACGGAAACCGGCCCGTCATATCGTTAGTTCTAGTATCCCAGCTTAGCAAGGGTTGAATTGGTCTAGAATTCTAGATAAGACGTTTATCTATTGGATTACGGCATCAGTGAAGCTCTTGTTGGCATTTTTTTTTCAGATCTTTAACAATCATCGTCATATTTTAACCAATTTACCCAAAACATTGATAAATAATACGCCTATATCCTTCCTCGTGAATTACTTCGTCCATTGGTGAGAACCGTATGAAAATCTGTTCGATAGTTTTTGAGTTTATCGCGTACACACAGACAAACGCGGCTGGAACAATTTGTTTTATAATATGTAATGATAACGATAATAATAATAATAATGTCCTCCAGACCGATTTCGGCAACGGCGGCCAATCTCAAGAGAGATTAGCCAACTGCGCAGGAGATATTATAGTGCACAAGTGTGTCCTCAAACACAGGTGCACTCTCTATTCCCTAACTCTCATAATCCGATGGGACGGCAATCCGACACGACCGGAGAGAGTTCAGGCGCAGGATCAACGGCTTTACGTGCTTTCCGAGGCAAGGGAGTGTATACACTTCCAACTTCCAGACTCCGGAATGCTACTGAGAATTTTCTGATAGAAAAACCCAATACCTTAAGGAGGTAAGAAGGCCTTACATCAAGCCACTAGACCAACGAGGCAATGATTGTGATAATAGTTGCTCGTACAGAGTCCGTAATGATAAAATACCCTTAGAGATGACGTTTCAAATAACCTTTCATAGCAGGAAATAAAACAAATGCTATATCTTCTTCTTTCTAATGTCAAATCAATAATGAAAGAATGAGAGAAAACAGTGTTTAATTAAAAAATCGCTTATAAATAAGGCCGTGAATACTCGTGAGTATAAATAAAACGTCTTCTTTTAATCTCAGCAGGAATAAGTATTTTAACACGTGACTAATTAGTTTTTTTTTTAAACAGACTAATATTTAAAGTGATGCAAGAAAATGTGCACGATAAAAAACCTTTTCCGATCATCGTTGACTGCACGTGTTTGAACGGTTTTCGAACGGAACGGATTTGAATTTCGAACGCTCTCAGATGTGTGAAAAAAAAACAGACCACACTTGAAGGACTAATACGTTTTAATTGAATATTTTTTTCAATTGTTTTTTTTTTACCTCTCGGAAAAGGCATAATAGTTTTCAGCCACGATCAATGGTTTTTAGAAGTTCCAAATGAAGCTTGCAAAATTAATTTAATTAATAATAATTAAATAAACCATAGACATTACACATACGCCACTATGAAAACAATAGAGGGAAAAATAATATAATATTAATTATTACAATAAAGCATAGAGATAAACAGTTTTATGTTAATTTTTATATTAACTATTGCACAAACAATCTATACTAATATAATGCGAGTATAGTCTGTGTGTGTGTTCTTTTTATGAAATAAGAATAAAGAAAGTTTGAGCCCTAAGATGGCCTGTCCTAAGAGGACTTTTTGTATCTATGTCCTAAGATGCGGGCGAAAACTTATCTACTTATGTGTTACTGGACAAATCAACACTTGAAAAGGTCATCTCAATTCACTCAACTAAAATGGCTATCATTTAAAGTATTACGATCATAAATGGAACATGAAAATACAGTTAGTAATACCCGCCATCTTTATTTACAAATCACATGTACTAAGCACTTCGCTCACAATGTTAATAATAATAATATGATTTTGTTTGTTTCTAAAATGCATAGAAATGAGAGTAAATTTCTTAATCCTTTGTTAATTTAAATACACAATATAGACAATGTCTTTTGTTTTATAAACAATTTCCGTAAAGTTACTTTCGCTAGACCGACGTAAATCAACTCTGTTTTATTTTCAGAACTGACAAAAGAGCCGCCATTTTGCTAATGGAGCGGTTTTTTTTTTTCTTCAAATTGCCGTTCAAGATCTGCACGATAAGTTTTCGTTTTCGGCAAACTTCAGTTGTAATATTTTAAGATGTTTTTAACTACCATACATTAACATGTCTATACTTTAATTAAAAAGAGATAAAATTTAATATTTTTTTCTATATGCCAGATCTAAAGCTGTGTCCCAGCTCACGTATTCCCCTACTCTTACGACCTGGGTTCCTTCAAACGAGGCGTGAAGAGGCATCTTGCGGGCCGGCAAGGCGAGGGCGGCTAGTGCAGAACCTTCTTCCTGACTGTACTGGCCGTCCTCGCGTTTGGACTCTACTACCACTTAACATCAGGTGGAGTAGAGCCATTTGCCCTCCCGGCAAATATATTAAAAAAAAAAGTGTTTCCCACTAGGTTTGGGTTATTTAAATGCAATGCTAGATATCGGTGACAAATTTAACAAGAAAGGCAAATTCTTGTTGTAAATAATTATCAGGTATAATTTCGTTCGACGTTACCAAAATATCAACCTGGTAATGGAGTCGTCGAGTAAACTTCGTCGGGGTCTTCCTAAAACTTATCATTTATATTTCTTAGAACAAAACAATTTTTAAAGGTTACAAATTATGTATGGGCGGCATAAAAATTTTAGAAATGTTAAGGGTGGCCAAATAAGTTTGGGAAATTGTTCTGAAGTAATAAAAAAATGTCTAAATTGTAATTAAATTGCACATATCCATGATGATCGTGGGTTCAAACCCGGGCAAGCACCACTGAATTTTCATGTGCTTAATTTGGTATAATAATTCATCTCGTGCTTTACGGTGAAGGAATACATCGTGAGGAAACCTGCATGTGTCTAATTTCACTGAAATTCTGACACATGTGTATTCCACCAATCCGCATTGGAGCGTGGTGGAATAAGCTCCAAAGCCTTCTCCTCAAAAAAGGGAGAAGAGGCCTTAGCCCAGCAGTGGGACATTTACAGGCTGTTACCGTGCACATATCCGTCACAGAGTCGAAACGACCGTTATGAGATAAAAATATTATGAATGATTAGTTCAAGTCCCTGACACAATTGGCCGTTCGTTTAAAAAACAAAGACCTATTATTCGAGTTATACATTACTAATTAATTATCCTAAGTAACTATATCACTTGACTTAGTTTTTTTTTTATTATTATTGCAGTAATGTTGTAAAATTTTCGTCGCAACGAATTTTGAGTTTTTTTTTTTTTTTGAAAAGGCATAGGTGTAAATGTTTACGTTTAAAGTTTTTTTTTTTTTTATATTCAGACAAATGTATCGAATTGTCAATCCCAAAAAAATAAACTAGTATTTTAATAATTGTAAGCGCTTTGTTTTTATGATTAGAAGCTGAACGTGTCGTCATTATAGTGACCTACATACACACCGATAAACCGATCTAACACCGACCCATTTCGATAGCAATTGCTTTAATTAAACGTTTATTTTGAAATATTAGAGCAAGCAAAAATGGCGACGTAAGTCACTTTAGCTATTATCATGCAAGTAATTAGGTTCAAAGTCGCAAGTCATTCGAATTTCAAACAAAGAACACTTAGACGAAACCGTTAATGACGTCACGGGTACAATATTGGAGCGAAAAAATGATGAAACGTCTAATTGACATGTTTCTTTTTTAAATTATCAAATTACAAATAGGCACAGATTCTACAATAGGCTTTAACGAATACTATAGCTTCGTTCATTTTTTTATGTATAAGCGTCAATATAGAAATGATTATATTTCATTCATAATTCATTTAAAACGACATTTTGGAGATAATACGATATTCATATTTAATGCTGTTGTATGGAAGTTTAAAATAACTCCCAAGACATAAAAACTTAATATAATAATGTAAAATATATAAAAATTAGGTTTATATAGTTTCGCAAATCTGGGAGTTTTTTTTATAGAATAGGAAGGAGGACGAGCATATGGGCCACCTGATGGTAAGTCACCAACGCCCTTAGACATTGCCACTGTAAGAAATGTTAACCATCGCTTACATCGCCAATGCGCCACCAACCTTGGGAACTAAGATGTTATGTTCCTTGTGCCTGTTAACACTAGCTCACACCCTTCAAACCGGAACACAACAATACCAATGCTGTTTTGCGGTAGAATATCTGATGAGTGGGTGGTACATACCCAGACGAGCTTGCACAAAGCTCTACCACCAGTAATTCGAGGCGTGTTGCTATTACAATAGTTTTAATAATGTATTTTTTTGTGCAATTCCGATTCATCCTTATCAGTAAATGCAAAAATTCTTATCACGAACATAACAAAGTGTAATTAACTAACGGGAAACCGTTACACTCATTATTATGATATATATTTAGTATATACTGTTTATTTTTCCTTAACTATAGACTTGTAATGGTGGACGCGATCGTTACTATGATTTATTCAATTGTTACTGCTGGGCTAAGGCCTCCTCTCCACGCTGCTGTGAAATAAGCTTAAACCTTCTTTTCAAAATGGAGAGGAGGCCTTATCCCAGCAGTGGGACATTCTAAGGCTATTACTTAAACAAAATAATAACGCTATTTTAATTTTCTATGACATCACGCAATGAATGAATGACATTTTGTGTTATGTATTCAAAATATCAGCACAAATTTAAATGATAAATCTATTAGGAGACATTTTTTAGAATACACGTGGCAGAATTTCAATGAAATTAGACAGGTTTCCTCTACCGTCAAGCACGAGATGAATTATAATCACAATTTAGCACATGAAAATTCAGCGGTGCTTGCCCGGGTTTGAACCCACGATCATCGGTTAAGACTCACGCGTGGTTACACTAGGCCATCTCGGCAATCCTTATATATAGATTATTTATTTGTCGAAAGGATCTGTAGAGGTTATATGGCTTTATAAAAACCCACACAGTTACTGAACTGCACAAATAGAAAATTATTGAATGTAAATATAGCATATAAAATTATTATTTTTTTCATGGCATTCGAAAAAAATAAATTACATAACACCATCATCCAGGTAATAACTTTATACCAATTAAAAAAACCAAAATCTTACATACATGCGTGTGACGTCATCGTTTTTTTTTTCTAAACAAAAAAAGTCGAAGATCGTGTTTTTTAATTCCATTCAAACATCGAAGGAATTAGCGAAATTTATTCAAATGTATGCTAATAATAAAAAAAATACGATGTCTATGGCCGTTTCTCACGGTTCGGGTTAACACCGAATGAATTATACTGTTTTGTGATATTATTATTCCGTATTAATAGATTATGTTAATTGGAACAAAGGAGATAGAAGAATAAGCCGAGATGGCCCAGTGGTAAGAACGCGTGAATCTTAACCGATGATCGTGGGTTCAAACTCGGGCAAGCACCACTGAATTTTCATGTGCTTAATTTGTGATTATAATTCATCTCGTGCTTTACGGTGAAGGAAAACATCGTGAGGAAACCTGCATGTGTCTAATTTCACTGAAATTCTGCCACATCTGAATTCCACCAACCCGCATTGGAGCAGCGTGGTGGAATAAGCTCCAAACCTTCTCCTCAAAAAGGAGGAGAGGAGGCCTTTAGCCCAGCAGTGGGACTTTCACAGGCTGTTACATTACATAGATAGAAGAATGGTACAGTACAGTAGATATTCTACCGCCATACAGCGTATTAAAATCACAGGAGGAACAAAGACAGATAAACAACTTTGACCTTGAATTGACGCGATACCATTGGTGGACATCTTGAATAATCTGTGATACTCATTATGGAAGTTGTTATCGGAACTTTGTGAGTAAAACTAAAGTGTATATAAGTAGTCGAGTGTAACAGTGTCGTGTTATATATAGAGATGTGTTAATCGAGAACTGTTTGTGGTGAATACAGCAGAGCTGTTAGCGAATCCCATGGAATTTGTAAATCTAAGGTTTATTTTTACTCCATCAATTGGAATAGGATATTTATTGAGCTGAGCTTGAGCACTAGAGACACAATCCTATGTGCCTAACACCTACTGCTTCAGAATATAATCTACCGTTTCTACTGCTGTCCATAAATATACTAGATTTTAAAAAAAACTAAATAAGAATTCAATAGAATCATTACATTCTATACAAAATCAACTTTGACTTTATCAAGTAAATTCTTATAAGAATTCTGGTGGTAGATTGTACAAGCCCATCTGGGTAGGTACCACCCACTCATAAGATTATACCGACAAATAGCAATACTCACTATTGTTGTGTTGAAGGGTGAGTAAGACAGTGTAACTACAGCCACATGGCACCTTGTTCCATGGCTGGTAGGGAATAAATTCGCGACCGAAAAAAAAAAAATACCTTGAGAACTGTCACTATTCAATGGCCGTAATACAAGTCGGAGCCCTAGGGTCACGACCTGTCAAACAATAGCGCGCCAATTCCCATGCGAATTTAGATCATCTCTTGTCTATTGTTATTTTTTTTTTTACGGAAGTAAGCATAGGGTTTAAAACGTCTCACCGTAACTTTATTGTGTAACGAATTATTATCTGTGGGTTTCTCAAGCAGATGGCCAGTTTGAAAATGGACCACGTTCGATTTGGATTTGTAATTCTTCTCTGATATCGATATTGGGGTGTTCTAATTTTGAAATTGCGTAACTGTTTATTTGAATGATATGGATTTCTAAAATATTTCGACCAGGTGAAGACGAAAGACGAAATATGGACGACGAATATGTATTTCCATATATCGTGGGAATTCGTGGGCAATGCAGGTGGGAAGTCCCAATGATTCAAGGTATTTTTTTTTTTAAGTTGAAATAAGCAGCGAGGCAAATTAATTTGATGGTTGAAATAAGAAATATTAACCATTCCTTTCATGGTCAAAGCGTCTTCAACCTTGGAAACTATGTCATGTCCTTAGTCCCTGTAGTTACTGGGTCACTCACTTTAAAGAACACAACAATACTAAGTTTTGCTGTTCGGCGGTAGAATATCTGATGAGTAGGTGTAGTGGTATGGTAGGTGTATGGTAGTACCACCAAGTACACATTTTGTTATGTATATTACTTTCATCACCACATCCCAATAGCTGAGCTAATTTAGATAAAAATTAGCATAGAGGTAGAGAACGTTTTAGAGTACATACGAGCATACGTGTTTAATTTTTTGTTTCATAAATTCAGTCACAAGTTAAGTTAAAGTTACCCCATTAAAATTCTTACTGTTAAGTGACACTTAAGCTCTTTAGTTTATTCGTGATAACATTGTATAAACAGTGAAACGAGAACTTAAGTTTGCTTCGTCTAAGCATAGATTAAGTTACTGTTTACACTTGTTTAATGAGCCGTACGCTCACAGCATTGCTCGCTTGGGTTGTGTTTAAAGATATTATGTAATAAACTATGCTGGGTGTAAGCTGGCTGGCAGCTGGCGATGGCATAGCGTGCATATAATATCAATTTATCGTTTATTAATTTCAATTTGAAATGTTTTTAATTTATTTAATTAGCTGTTGCTTAGTTATATAAGATGGATGCTGTCCCATAATTGATTGAGCAGATAGACATATAACTCGTGTAATGTAAGCTTGTGATGGGTATTCCTTGTTGGAGATTCTAATAAAATATAAATAAAATATGGACATGAATACTAACTTATTAATGTCCCAGAAATGTCCCACGCCTGGGCAAATAACTTACCAGCTATAAACGTATCAGAGTTTTATCCCAACCGGATATAAATACAATTTATATTAAATGGGTGTGGATTTGAACCAGCAACCATCGTTATGTTCAATCCACTTAGCTTATGGGTCTCATTAAAAAACAACTTATTAAAAAACCCCATAATAAGGAAGTTACAGTTTGACTTGACACAGATAATAAAATATAATTTTCAAAGCACTTCCACGTGAGCGTACTTGTTAAGTGATTGCAGCTTCCTCTGATAAACAAGTTTAAATAACGCCGGGTTTACGGTCTTGTATAAGGAATTATTTTATTTAAAGCCATACCAAGTTATACACAGATTCAACTTTGAAAAAAAAAATTATCTGTTTCAAATAATTCGAAATTCGAATTGACAATATAATCGATATAAACAGATATCGTTCGAATTTTAAGAAAAATATGAATTAAAAAAAAATTCGATTCAAAAATCAAGATTCCGAACCTAAAATTTATTTTAAAAAAAAGAACTATCAGAATAACCTCACATGAACTTTCCTTTGAATAAATTATGTAACCTTAGATAAAAATTCGAGACGCGAGCGAGAATGGGATCTTTAAAAAAAAAAACTCGCTCTATGGTTTAAAAAAAAAAAAAGAAAACGACAAAACTGGCTTCAACGGTCGCTCGCCCGTCTTTTTCTAACTCGCAGCTCCCACGCGACTGATTGATACATCTCGGACCATGTTGCTTGTAATTATTCCCCAATCATAATTACTATACATAAAATACTATATATATACTACTACTATATATATAGCTGGTCAGAGTATAATGTCCAGTTTTAGCTATGAATATTCAATTTAAATTGGAATATTAATAAAAAAAAGAATTTAAGTGAAATTATAATCACAAATTAAGCACATGAAAATTCAGTGCTTGCGCGGGTTTGAACCCACGATCATCGGTTAAGATTCACGCGTTCTTACCACTGGGCCATCTCTTAATATACATATATTTGCACGCTTATTATTATTTTATTTATTTATTTATTTTATTTATTTTGGGAAACATACAGCATAATATAATACATAAAATTTAGTAACAAAATAAATTACACTTAAGCCAACAAAGTTTCCACTTATACAAACAAACATGGAGTGAACCTAACGATAACAAGTTGTTTAACAATTTATTAAAATATATAAATAAAGTATTAAAAATAATTTAAAACAGAAAAAAAAACGATAAGTATATTACTGACAAATACAGTTAGAGTTACATTACCTAATAGTATAAACCCCGGCCCATAGACAATAGCACTATAAGATAGATCAACAATTCCTTACATGTCCTTTGTGCCTGTACCATAAGTACTATAAACTATAAGTTACTGGTGGTAGGGCTTTGTGCAAGCTCGTCTGGGTAGGTATCACCCACTCATCAGATATTCTGCCGCTAAACAGCAGTACTTGGTGTTGTTGTGTTCCGGTTTGAACTGTGAGTGAGCCAGTGTAATTACACGCACAAGGGACATAAAATCTTAGGTCCCAAGGTCGGTGGTGCATTGGCGATGTAAGCGATGGTTGACATTTCTTACAATGACAATGTCTAAGGGCGTTTGGTGACCACTTACCATCGGTGGCCCATATGCTCGTCCGCCTTCCAATTCTATATAAAAAAAATATATTGCCGTTTGGCGGTAGAATATCTGATAAGTGGGTGGTACCCTACCAAGCTTTTCCAGGTACTTTGTACGTACATACGGAAAAATTATCCCACATATATTAAATAGGGAATGTGTTTATAAAAAAGCTATCTACGTCTTATAGGGTAGTCCCTGGATTCCTGCGAGAACTAAATATGGTTACTTAATGAGGAAGTGAGACTTGATACGATTCTAAATGTCCGTTTTACCAGATATGGACGTAGCATTATTTTTATTTCTAGAATTCTTATTTAACTTTGATATTTACTTTGATGGTAATGGTTTTTGATTCAATTATAGTTTACATATTGCAAGAACTTATTCCACCACGCTGATCCAAAACGTTCAACCATCATGAGATAAATTGATGAATTAAGCACTAGAAAATTAACGAGGTGCATTAAGATTGTATAACATTTTAGATAGATTCAAATTGTAGATTCTATTGAACACCGCCAAGAAACTCGATAGGAATACTTTCACGAATTAAAGTGGTCATTTTAATTAAATATTATTATTTATTTAGTACATAACATACCTTAATGCCTTATTTTCACTTAAAACTTATTATATACAACCAATTACACATCATTCTCAACCACAAGTATGATAACACAAATGTTATACAAATAATAAATTTGAATAAAAAAAAACAAATAAGAAATATTAAAAAAAAACAGAAACTAAAAGTTTTTTAATCTATATTGTCTGAAAAACTAATTCATTTTTCACTATACTAATAATTGTATTATTTCAAAATGGCCGCCAATTGAATTCGTTTCTCTATAATATAATACTTAATAATAAAAAATATGTATTTCAATTTACGCCTAGCGAGCATAAAGACTTCTACGGAATCAAAATTAATGTTAATTGAAGATTTTAATTGTGGACAGCTGTCTATGCAATGTAAGGATGTCTTCATCTAAAACGATAATTGAGCAAAGGCCGCAAACGAAAGGCTTAAAAGTTTAGGAAATAAAATAATTTTTTTTTAAATATTTTTAAGTGATTTAAAAGAGGGATTTTTGTAAAGGATTTATCGTTATTATAATTGCATTTGTTTATTAGTTAGATATTTTAATATATTATTTTTAATTCGGAAAGTTGTATACGTATATGAAGAAAATATAACTCAATTGTAATAATAAAAAAGTTGAACCGATAGCGTCAAAAACGAGGCACAAAAACGTTACACACAAAACGTTGCGCTAACATTCCACGTTTAATAAATCCAAATGTTGCATTTAACGAAAATCTAACGTCATGTCGATGGTTTATTCAAACATAAAAACCGTTTTTCTCTAATCACTAACGGCCATCTTGAAAAAGATGACACTTGCGCAATGTTTAAAAAATCATCCGGAACTTTCTATTTACACGTTTGACTTACGAAAACCTATCCCGTTCGAAATTCAAATTTCCAACCGTTAAGAACATAGAGCGAAGCGTAGCATTACAGTGATATTGGTGATGTAATCATTTATAAAAACTCTAAACATTAAAATCCAGATTAAAAAAAGATCCTAAGTGCCACAGATAAAACAAAAACTAATATAGTGTACAGAATTACATAAATGAAAGAGCTCGGAGTTATAATTAGGTTATAAAAGTATATAGATATATATATATATATATATATATATATATTTTTCATTATCATTAGAATCAACAGTTTTTGAGACGATTTTTTTTTAAACTGAACTGAACTAATGAATTATCAATAACATTTCAAAATGTAGATCCTACAAAGAATAACAGGCAAGATAATTAGTTACTACTGTTTTTCTAACAATAGACGAGCCGGTTGGCGTGCTTGGCTTTTCACGCCGAGGGTTGTGAGTTGGGTACCCAGGATAGACATTTGTGTGCACAAACATGTCTGTTTGTCTCGAGTCTGGGTGTAATTATCTATATAAGTATGTATTTACAAAAGAATAGTATATGTAGTATATCAGTTGTCTGGTTTCCATAGTACGAGCTCTGCTCAGTTTGGGATCAGATGGCCGCGTGTGGATAATGTCCCGGGATATTATTATTTTTAAATCAAGTATATACTAATATTATGAATACAAAAGTAACTGTCTCAGGTCTACACAACTAAAACTGAACCGATTTCGAGGAAATTTAGTATGAAGCAAGTTTGAATCCCAAGGCCGGATATAGGCTTTTAATACCGACCACATAACCCCACCATCAACTAGTCAATAGTCACCTTTCATCGAGTAATGACACTTTATTATAAGGCGATAGAATTGAAATTTGTCACAATAACTCCTCCATGTAGACGCTCACTAAGAACGGATTTCAAACAAATCCTAAGCTAGTATATATTTCTATATCTTCGAAGACACTTTCCTATGAAATTTAAAAATGGAATACTCGTTTATAAATGTCACCGTTGGTGACGTAACATCCTGTAACAGCTCTCGCTAATGTTGAGGTCAATTGCCTGTATCCTCAGTAACGGCCGTTGTGGTTCCATGCAAGGCAAACGGTCCATTTTCTAGTGCAATTGGCTGAAGTGGGTCGAGAATATAACTTCATTTGTGTATACTTGGAACTGTATGATAGTCGAAATATGGCCTAATGGTTCAATTAATTTGGTATGTGCTGGGTCTGTTCTCGGGTACCTACTCAGATATTCTACTGAACAAGAGGCAGAGAGAGGGTTGGTGGCGCAATGGCGATATAAGGGATGGTATTTTTTACGGTCCCCATGTCTATGAGCAGTTACCACCTGTCTTATCATCTACCGTAAATCTTTTTGAGAAGGTTTTGGAGCTTATTCCACAACGCTGCTTCGTCTACATATACATATTTATATATCCAACTCGTCCACATATATATATAAGTATTATATGTACTATTATAGTGTATACAGAAATTTCCGTCGTTATGAACGGACGTGACGCTGTGTAGTTTTTTTTTATAGTGATTTGGTTAGAACCGCCTCGAACCGGTTTTATAGATCTCTTAAAAGTTACATTCCATTTGAACCGACTTCGAAATGTAAGTGTTATGTGCAATACCTTCATAGACTCTTACAAACGAATTGAGATCTGACATCTTATTTACTTGGCATACATAATTAGTTACAGTTAGTAATGATGGAAGCCGAGATGGCCTGGTGGTTAGAACGCGTGAATCTTAACCGATGATCGTGGGTTCAAACTTAGGCAAGCACCACTGAATTTTCATGTGCTTAATTTGTGTTTATAATTAATCACGTGCTTGACGGCGAAGGAAAACATCGTGAGGAAACCTGCATGTGTCTGATTTCACTGAAATTCTGCCACATGTGTATTCCACCAACATTGGAGCAGCGTGGTGAAAGCTCCAAACCTTCTCCTCAAAAAGGGAGATTAAGCCTTAGCCCAGCAGTGGGACATTAACAGGCTGCAACGTAACGTTTATATAAATACAATATTTATTTATTTATATATATTTCTTGTATTGTCACAAAGTATGTAACGAGTTTTTTATTAGTTCATCTCCGTAGAATCAAATTTCCGGTGGTAACTTGAAATTTTATGTGACCTTGGCTCTTCAAAGAGAGCCTTGAACATAATATATGATTAACCGTAACCGTAAACGTAACAGCCTGTGAATGTCCCACTGCTGGGCTAAAGGCCTCCTCTCCTCTTTTTTTTTTAGGAGAAGGTTTGGAGCTTATTCCACCACGCTGCTCCAATGCGGGTTGGTGGAATACACATATGGCAGAATTTCAGTGAAATTAGACACATGCAGGTTTCCTCACGATGTTTTCCTTCACCGTAAAGCACGAGATGAATTATAATCACAAATTAAGCACATGAAAATTCAGTGGTGCTTGCCCGGGTTTGAATTATATGATTAATGATTAATTAATAATTAACAAAACGAATATATATACTTATATTATACAGAGAATATTGGATTTTTTTCATGTTTGTTCGTAATTGATAAACTTAAAATGTAATCAACCGATTTTATAAATTCTTTCCCCTGTATAAAGTTACATTACCAGAGATAATTATAGACTATATTTTATTTAAAATAAAATTAGAGAGCCCTACGAAAATTCTAGTAGTGTAACCCAATTTATTATTTATATTAAAAGCCAATCAACCTGGACGAAGTCGGGGCACGTTAGTTGAATATTAAAGTAAGAAGTAACAGCTTGCAGTCCCACTGTTGGGCTAAGGCTTGTTTCGAGGTCACGGTAGAATACGCAAGCGATCCCGTGGCGCTCCTCGTTAGGAAAGGGTACCGCTGGTTTTTTAGTGGGTATTCCGATGTTCGGGGCGCACTCGGCGCCTTGGGCACTGCCGAGCAACACATACCCCCCCCCCCCCACTGTTCCCGTGAAAAAAAAGGGTTTGTATTGAGGTCTGGAGCTTCCATCAGCTCCAATATGAGTTTCATCAATCACGTCATAAATATTGACACTTGGATCGAATGGAAAGATTCTCGTCGTCTAACTGGAAAATGGTGACTGTACATTAAGCTACATAGTAAGTGAAAACGAAAGCGAGATAATGGTGAGAGTGATCACCGCTGAATCGTTACGGTAGAGTAATGCTCGGTACGTCACTTTTTATCGGAAGCCGTGGAGTGTGACTTCCGTGATAAAAAACGGACCCGATCTTGTATCGACGTGTTGGTTTGCGACACGTCTATAAAAACAAAAATATAATGGCGTAATTCTTACGTATTCTAATTGTTTTTGTGATTAATTTTATTATCTTTATTATTATTCTTTTTTTTTATAGAATAAGCAGGCGGACGAGCATATAGGCCACCTGATGGTAAGAGGTCACCAAACGCCCTTAGACATTGGCATTGTAAGAAATGTTACCCATCGCTTACATCGCCAATGCGCCACCAACCTTGGGACCTTAGATTTTATGTCCCTTGTGCCTGTAATTACAATGGCTCACTCACCCTTCAAACCGGAACACAACAATACCAAGTACTGCTGTTTTGCGGTAGAATATCTGATGAGTGGGTGGTACCCAGACGAGCTTGCACAACCCCTACCACCAGTATAGCGTCAAATTGATTCTCTTTTCGTAATTACCAAAATTATATTATAACAATTGCTGAGAAAACTTGTGATATTATTAATGCTTTGAATGAAATTAAAAAATCATTACACACTTGTGTTCAGCGTACGTGGGTAACACGCAGATAAAATAAAAGCATAGATAAAGCGGTCCGTAAGAATGCTACGCCGTCCGGGCAATTTAGGTTAAAAAAACCTTCGACAAGATGATTACACGAGATGAGAGTGATGCTGGACGCGTTTTGTCAGTTTATGGACTGTAGAGATTTTATTTATTAACTAAACAGATCCGACTCCGTATATATATAATTCGAAGTAAATAACCCATTTAATTTGGTTAAAAACTTACGTTTCAAATATCATATAATGAAAATTTCATTTTGGATAAAACTTGCTTTAAATTCGTTCTATAAAATAGACCATAGACATTGGCGATGTCATAACCATCCCTTAAACCCAATGCGCCACCAACTTTGGAAACGAATGTCCCTATATTCTTCCTTGCACACTTCAAAGGACATAACATCATAGTTCCCAAGGTTGGTGGCGCATTGGCGATGTAAGCGATGGTTAACATTTCTTACAATGCCAATGTCTATGGGCGTTGGTGACTTACCATCAAGTGGCCCATATACTCGTCCGCCTACCTAATCTAGGATTATAATACGCGAATTATTGTTGGTGTATCTACTTTGAAATCCGTACACCATTTACGCAGATACGAGGCAAGATTAATAATATGTATTCAATATTGACAGTGACCCTTAGCACAGGGCAACCTAGTTTCGGCTCCTATCTCCCACATATAACTGTATTTATATATATTATTAAAAAAAAATGTAAACATTATTGTCTGTGGGAGAGAATAAATAAATTTATTATTGATTCGCAGATATATTGCGCAGATATATTAAGTGTGAAGTTGTTATCGGAACTTTGTGAGTAAAACTAAAGTGTATATAAGTAGTCGAGTGTAACAGTGTCGTGTTATATATAGAGATGTGTTAATCGAGAACTGTTTGTATAATTGACTATAAACAAATCTATTGTTCATTATCTCTACTCCTTCGATTGATATGCTGAAGTTATATAGTGCAAGCGGGGAATCACCATGAAAATATTCATTAAATAACATCGCAACCCCGTAGAGATAATATGAACATCATAAGTCAGACCATATACAATTCTAAGCGATCGATGCAGTCTAAAAAAAATGACAATAGATATTAATTAATGCAAACGAAATTAAACTATAGATATATGTATATAACGTACATAATTGCGTCCGAATTTCAGCGGTGCAATCAACTAGGCAGGTGTCGCTCCACCCTAATAAAACGCGCCATTTTTCGATAGGGCATAGACAATATTCGTTTTATTGTTCTAGAGATAACATTATTTATGGTATTGCTATCTAAAAAGGTTAACTTAGTTGCGAAATTATCGCTTTATTTATTGTTATTTTTTAATGAATTTTAAATAGATTGAAAGCGTTTTCATTAAAAAAAAAAACATATCAAGATGTACATTTCGTTTTAACAAAAAAAACAAAAGTTCGACCTTGTGAAATTTTATAGAATCTAATATCTTTTACTATTTTGTATGTTTGTCTGTTCTTATATATATATAATAGGTTATGTTATAAATAAAAGCTGGAACGGTTCGCTAGTTACATACATTAATTAGGGAGGGTGAACATCTGGTGGGTTGAACGAACTGCGGGGGTAGTATCGATCGTGCGCTAGCGATGCACGAAAATTTAATATCAACTGTTACAACGGGAAGTGACGCCAATGTTTTTGAGATTTGATCATATGTAAATAATACATCTATATTAAATTTGATGTATGTATGTATATAAGGAAAAAAGGGTAATCAATCGGGGTAGTTATTTGGTGAAAGGACTTTGTGCAACACCAATACCAACTCTTCAAAATTTCTACCGCGAAACAGCAATACCTACTTGGTATTGGTAGGGCGAGAGCCAGAGTTATCTCAAGGAACATAACATCCAAGTACCCAAGGTTGGTTGCGCATTGGCCAATTTGCTAGTTCGTGTATATACTATAAAAAAGTATAGCTTTTCATTTTTTTTTATAATTAAGTAAAAATATAAATTAAATAAACAAAGGTCAAACGACGCGGTCATCGCCTTTTATATAGTTTTTGTAATCTGCGGTTTAAGTTATGCGAGGAGCGCGGGAAAGTTGACGCTTTTTTTTTGTTTATTATTTTGTAACCTTGGTGTTACGATATTCAGCCAACGAACTAAATTATTAAGATAAACATGTTATGTTTTCAATACGATAAATAATAAAATAATTTCAACACGATAGTAATAATTAAATATATTTACAACGAACATCGTCAGATATAAATAGAAATTGTTTTTTATGACACATACACGAAAACCTTATTAAAATCGAACACAATTAAATTAAAGACATTAAAAACAACCTCAAATCGCATCGTTATAAAGAACCCAATTGCATAAAATATAAAAAAAAATATGTGTAAACCTTTAACCGTGAGTATTATCCGTTTAACTGAACTCACCTATAAAAACCTCCTCCGCAGTCAGTCGTGCTCAGGTCCGGTCCGAGTGGAGCGTGACGCGCCGTTACTTCAACGAGCGCAACGTATTTTAACGGAGCCGAACTTATGTTTATTAATAACCAGTGGAGTCCAGGGGGGCGACCTGGGTCGACGTATGCAGATGAGGTTCTGACTTCTGGGTTCAGCGTGTATCCCGAGCCTCGCGAAGGATAAAGCCGTTGGTCCTGCGTCTAGTACAACTTGCCGTATAGCTAACAGCTCATGAGCTTTTTCAAATCTTTAAAAACTAATTTTATAACGATTTTAATTTTTTTTTTCTATAGGATAGTAAGGCGGACGAGCATACGGGCCACCTGATGGTAAGTGGTCACCAAACGCCCTTAGACATTGGCACTGTAAGAAATGTTAACCATCGCTTA